>VDFB02367925.1:25348-97950 GCA_007258455.2 Sequoia sempervirens | reverse complement strand
CAACATCATACACTAGAAGAACATGTATTCTTTCTACACAACCAACTAACCTTCTACACATTGCAACACCTAAGTCCAACCTTGCAGAGCACCAAAAAACAAACAACTCAGAAAAAAAATAGATATGAGTAATATAAGCATACCCTCAGATCTGCACAACCAAAAACCAAACTGTAGAGAAATGTGAAACTAAACCATTTATCCCAGACAACATTTCTTTCAAATTTCAGACACCGGTGAACACAAATTTCTCTACACAATGATCCATAACTTGAAACTTTGGATATAACACCTGTAACTAACATATCTAAACAACATGTAGATAGAACTTCAACCCTAAAGAAATGTGGAGCAAAACACTAAAAACTATTATGTCACACTAAACACTCTTCACAACATTGTTTCCTCTTTTATTCAAATTTTCTCAAAAGAACTTGGAAACCAAGCACCACAAACTCAAATTCATCATCTAAAACACTTCTACAACATCTCAAGCACATAAGAGATTGAACATCACCAACACATGCTCATAAAAGAAAAACTAGAGGTTGACATCAGTGGTACTACTAATGACAACATAATGCAACCAATCAAAGCATCTCCATAGACTTCCAATAGCTTCCCCATAGACCTATTGACATTAATGCAACAACAAAGATCTATTGACATAAATGAAAACACAAACTTCCAACAAAATATGCATGAAAAAGATGTCTAAAATTCTCAAATAGAATAGAATATTGGAAATACATATGGAACAACAAAAAATGAGTCATCTCATGGAGACAAATTTTTTATAGGAGCTAAGATGTCCAATTAATTCACTAGAATGTGAAAACACAAAAAACTAAATAAAATGTACCTTGAGAGAAATCTAAAAAATGTACATGGATGGATGTGATGAGCTTTGAAAGACCGTCTCAATGCCATTAGAATCATGAAAAAATGGAGAAATGGATCAAAAGTTATAAGCTTTGGACTAAAAACAACATCTCTGATTTCAATAGGTTGTAGAATGCACCATCAAGAGAAAAAAATGATGAGACCCACACCACTAGAAATTTGGTGAAACAAGCTTGTTGATGATATCTTGTTTGCCCAATTTCAATATTGTACACCCAAGTTATGGAAAAAAGAAAGAATGCTCCCTTAGGGCTAAAAGAGGGGACTTGGGGGCCCCTTCCTTAGTCTATACCGTTGATGTCATGCTGATGTCAATATGATGCCATGATGACATTAGTAGAATATTCCAAGGAATATTCCTTTTCATTGAAAAAAATCAACCCCTGAGAAAAATATTCAACAAAATATTCTCCTAGCATCTAAAGGAATATACCTATTGCTTGACCAGAAAAGAAGACGTTTCCAAGAAAAAAAATTCAGACTACCAAGAATAATTGTCGACAGCATTGGAAAATTTTATAGGATCGGGAAAAATATTATTTTTTTCTTTTGGGTGGTTATTTTGTGCCATGTCGATCGGCTTAACCATTGCTAGTAGGAAAAAGGCCCCCGACTGATAGTTATATAAACCTCACTATGCCTCCAATAAAAATAAACCTACAGATTTTCAATATATTTTTTTTTAATTTCTAAAAAAATAATTTTTTTAAAAAAATCACTAACCTTATATATTTTTTTCTTCCTTTTTTTCAAACACGTGCATAGGGGTTGTACAAAGGTTGTACAACCCCTAGGGAAAGTTTTTTTTGCCTCAAAAGCTCCTAATGGTGAAATAGGTTGAATTTATAGTCAAAATTTGTTGAATTAGCCTCCTGGACTCAACTGTGAGACCCTTTTCACCTCAAAATAG
The DNA here is from genome assembly GCA_007258455.2 of Sequoia sempervirens. NCBI lineage: Eukaryota > Viridiplantae > Streptophyta > Pinopsida > Cupressales > Cupressaceae > Sequoia > Sequoia sempervirens. Next base: position 96,137 of record VDFB02367925.1, on the reverse strand, counting down.
ACTTAAATCATAGCTACCCTCTAGATCTAAAAAAAGAAACTCCTTTAAACCCTTATAGATCTAACCCCGGGAATCCAAATCAGGCTAAATGAAATGCAAATTTGACTTTCTCAATAGCTTTGAATATAATGGAAGACTCTATTTTGGTTCAAGATGTACCAAATTTTTTTGCACCTCCAAATTTTACAAAAAAGAAAAGAAAAGGGGATTCCAAATATGAAGCCTATAACCCTTGTTGAAGAAAAAAGCCTCATAAATCGAGAAGAGGTTCATTGAATCCATGCTCTAATACCATGTTAGAATTGTCAAAAACATGAGCCACAGGATCAAACAACGAACAAATACACCTTCCACACAAGATATCTACAAACAAATAATTGTTATATTCCTCAACAAGAAAAAGATACAAATGAAATCTCAAGAATCTTGAAGGAAAACAAGAGTCCTCAAAGGTTGAGAGTTTGAGATTAAAAAGTCATAATAATACAATGAGGGTTGTGTGCTATATAGGAGCAACCCTAAATGGTAAAGGGATTAGATCATGTCAAGTGTCACAATTTGATGCAATGAAACATAATGATCTAATAATAGCTCTTTAGTTAAATAGTAATTCACTCCTAAGTTTAGCTTAAGTCCATGAAAATAAATTAGACTAATAAATATTTAAATATTAATTAATTATTAGCTAATGCATGATTACTCTAACAAAGATTAGTTCCACCATAGTACTATAGAGTAAAGAAATATATTACACAAATATGAAATTAGACATGAAATTATGATACACATAATATATGACAGTCCAAAAGAGGCATGAGGAGGGGCATCAAAGGGCATGAAGAGGGAAGCAAAGGGCATGAGGAAGGGAAACAAAGAGTATGAAACTAAGGAAATTTTTATTTATTCTCAAGTTTGTGCATGAAGAGGGAAACAAAGGGCTCGAGGAGGGGTAGGAAGGAATATGAAACTAAGGCAATTTTTATTGATTATAAAGTTTGTGCATGAAAAGGGTACCAAAGATCATGAGGAGGGACAACTTGTAATGACTTAACATTCATAATGAGCCTATAACTATCCTACATTCATTAGGACTACCATTTAATGAGTCCATTTTATAAATCCAAAAGGATTTCCACTTTAATATATTAGTTAAGGATTAATGATGAAGCTATAGAAGATAAGACGATTGTTGAGAATATCCTTAGGATTTTTCCTATAATATTTGACCCAATAGTCATTGAAATAGAAGACGATAAAGAACTCTTAAAGATGATAATATATGAATTGATGATTTCACTTCAAACCCACAAGTAATGCCTAAATAGGGTTAGCCCTTCTTCCCCAAAGATCAAACCAACATAAGAGGTGTGAACATTGATAAAGTTTGGTGCCTAGATAGTGGATTTCATAATCATATGAGTGGAAATGAAACTTATTTGCATTCATTATAAATTTATTTAGTTTGATCAAAATAGGGAACAATAATATTATGGTCTATACATAAAACATAATTTCTTAAGTGTTGGACTACTAGTTCGAAAAGGCTAGAAAGTATTGACAAAAAACAAAAAACTACATTATCTTTGAAAACGGGGAGGAAAAAAGTGCATTCTAGGCTCTAACATTTATGGTATTCAAATTTAAGTTATTTTGGGCTTATTATTTTATCCAAGAAGGATATGGTTAGGGGTTACCAACTATAGCAGGTTCTAAGAGAAAATATAAAGCTTGTATTTTAGGTAAACAACATAGACAACCCTTTCAATGAAGGAATTCTACAATAAAAAAGTAGCATTGGATTTGATGCATTTAAATAACCCTCAACCCTTAAAACCTTAATCCATCAACCCTAAACCCTCAAATGTAAACCCTCTACCTATACATTAGAACCTCAACCCTATACCTTAAACCCTCAAACTCTAATCCCTTAAACCATGAACCCTTAAACCCTTAACCCTTAACCCTTAAACCCTAAACCCTTAAACCCTCAACCCTCAACCCTCAAACCTCAACCCTAATCCATCAACCCTCAACCCTTAAACCATAAACCCTCAATTTCTAAACCATAAACCCTCAACCCTCAAACCTCAAACCCTCAACCCTCAACCTTAAACCCTAATCCCTCAACCCTAAACCTAATTGTCCCTAAACCCTAACCCTAAACCCTAACCCACACCCTTAAACTCTTAAACCATCAACCCTTAACCCTCAACCCTAATCCCTCAACCCTATACCCTCAAACCTTAAACCCTTAAACCCTAAACCCTTAAACCCTCAACCCTCAACCCTCAACCCTAATCCCTAAACCCTATACCTTAAACTCTTAATCCATCAACCTGTAACCCTTAAACCCTCAACCCTTAAACCCTTAATCCCTCAAACATGCACCCTCAACTATAAACTCTCTACCCTATACATTATACCCTCAACCCTATACCTTAACCCCTAAACTCTCAACTCTCAACCCTAATCCCTCAAAATTCAACCCTTAAGCCCTTAACCCTTAAACCCTAATCCCTCAACCCTTAACCCTCTATCTTCTACCCCATACATTAAACCCCCAACCCAAAATCCCTTGACCCTATACCTTAAACCCTTAATCCCTCAAACCTCAACCCTTAAACTATCAACCATTTAAACCTTAGTCCCTCAACCCTAAACCCTTAATTGTAAACCCTCTACCTTATACATTAGACCCTCAACCCTATACCTTAAAACCTAAACCCTCAATCCTTGACCCTAATCCCTCAACCCTCAACCGTTAAACCCTAATCCATCAACCCTCAACTCTTAAACCCTCAACCCTATACTATATACCCTCAACCTTATGCCTTATATCCTTAATCCCTCAACCCTTCACTCTATGCCTTATACCCTCAATCCCTCGACCCTATACACTATACCCTATACCTTAACGATATACCCTATACCCTCAACACTTAACACTAGACCCTATACCTTAACCCTATACCCTAAACCTATACCTTAAACCCTAAACCCTACAACCTCAACTCTCATCCCTAAACCCTACAACTTCAACCCTCATCCCCATACCATAAAATCTCAACCCTTATCCCTCAACCCTATACCTCAAGCCCTTAATCCATCAACCCTCAACCCTTAAAACCTTAATCCCTCAACCCTGAATCCTCAACTGTAATCCCTCTACCCTATACATTAGACCCTCAACCATATACCTTCAACCCTAAGCCCTTAACCCTCGACCCTAATCTCTCAACCCTCAACCCTCAACCCTTAAACCTTGAACCCTTAAACCCTAATCCATCAACCCTCAACCCTTAAACCCTTAATCCTCAACCATATACCCTATACATTAAACCTTGAACCCTAATCCCTCAACCCTATACCCTCAAACCTATACCCTAATCCCTCAACCCTAAATCATGAACCCTCTACCCTATACATTAAACCTTAAACCCTAATCCCTCAACCCTATACCTTAAACTCTAATCTCTTAACCCTCAACCCTTAGACTCTAATTGCTTAAACCCTCAACCCTTAAATCTTAAACCCTCAACCCTCAAATCTCAACCCTATTCCCTATACATTAAACCCTCAACCCTCAAATCTCAACCCTATACCCTATACATTAAACCCTCAACCCTATTCAACCCTATACCCTAAATGTTGAACCCTGAACCCTAAACCCTCTACCCTATACATTAAACCCTCAACCTTAGTCCATCAACCCTATACCTTAAACTCTAATCTCTTAACCCTCAAACCTTAAACCCTCAACCCTTAAACTCTAATCCCTTAAACCCTCAACCCTTAAACCGTAAACCCTAAACCCTTAAACCCTAATCCTTTAACCCTCAACCTTAAATCCCATCCCTAAACCCTTAATCCTCAACCCTAAACCTTAAAACCTAAACCCTATCCCTAAATCCTAAACCCTTGACCCTATACTTTAAACCCTATTCCCTCAACCCTCAACCCCTAAACACTTAAAGTTCCCCAACCCTCAACCCTTAAACCCTCAACCCTCAAACCCTTATCCCTTAAACCCTCAACCCTAAACCCTCATCCCTTAAACCCTTAACCCTCAACCCTAATCCATCATCCCTCAACTCTTAAACCCTAAAATCTCAACCCTTTAGCCCTAAACCCTCGACCCTCAACCCTTAAACCCTAAACCCTACAACCTCAACCCTCAACCCTATACTTAAGCCCTAATCTGTCAACCCAATATCTTAAACCCTAATGTACCTATACCGTATACACTTAACCTTGGACACTCAACCATGAATATTATCCTTCAACCCTCAAAAGTCTATCATATACCCTATACCCTCAACCCTATACTTATGCCTTGATCCCTCAACCCTCATCCTTATGCCTTATACCCTCAACCTTAAACCTTGTACTTATGCCCTAATACCTCAACCCTCATCCTTATGCCTTATACCCTCAACCTTAAACCCTGAACCCTATACTTTAGACACTCAACCTTGAACATTATCCACTTTCAAAATTAGTAAAAAATTATATATTCATTAAAAAATAATTAGAAAAATCGGGCATAAACTACATGATGCTAGTTAATTTCTCATTGAAGCGATTTTAAAAATACTAAAAATGTGCAATGCTAATGTCAGGTCATAATACTTTGATGCTCATAGATGCTTTTCAAGTGTCCTCCTGGATCCTAGATTTCTTTCAATTGGACTCAAATAATTTAAGAATTGTCCTTTTATATAAGAATCTAGTGTTCAATTTGAAATTTTTTGTGTTTTAGTTTGTTAATATTGATTTGTTTGAAATGGGGAGAATAGACCCAATTTAAAAATTCAAGGGTCATTTTTGCACCCATGAACCTAACCTAAATCTATTGTGTACCCATCGATAAGTCTCAAGACAATGAACACATAAAATGAGATGCAATTATGGTCCTTGGGGATGTGTGAAAATGGAATTGGGTTGTGATTGATTTATTTTTTAACTTCCACACAAGAACATGTCATTTTGCATGATGATAATTGCACTAGGAACAACCTTATCAAAATGAACCAAAATGAGAGAAAATTGTAGAGTATGTATTTTTTACAATATAAACATATAAACTTGTATTGATAAATATATTCAAATAGCAACATAACTGATAACTTGCAAAGAGAAATAAACTTTGACACGACCATTTTAAATATTTTTTTATGAAAATTATCTAGCAAAATATTATCATAATTTATCACACGACCCTTGGTAAGTTAATATAATTGAATGGCTAACCAAAAAAATAGTCCAGATATATGTATTGGCCCCATGCAAAATAAATAGAAACTAAATGTATATTCTGCCCCATCTTTTTTTAGTTTATTGGTCGTTTATCCAAATTTTCACCTTGTATGCAATTTTTTTGATTGTATTGGGGAGAGGGGCCCATAGTGAAGCACCCTAACTTCGCGTTTCTCAAAATCCTATGTGGAAATTTCAAATCACTCCCAATTTTGTACAATAGTTTATTTGGCAACTCACATGCTTCTATATTTCATTTTAGGGTCACGTCATCAAATATGATGCCACATCAACATGCTTTTTGTTGAGGTATCCAAAAAGGACCAAAAAAAAAGTGAGACCGATAGTGGTGCACTAAGTCATGTTTTATTGGTGTGCTGATGTGGCATCACATGATTTGTCGATTTATGTACTTTATGGATAAAAAGTGTTTTGGAATTGGATATTAAGGTGTTCCACTATGGTGCCCACTAAGGACTACTTTTATCCCCACTATTAGACCCCGCTCCACTATAGACCCCTCTCCCCTATACTCAAACGCTAATCCTCCACTCCTCCGGTTATCAAGTGCTGACAAGATTGTATATACTGATAGACGTTGATATTTTTTTGGCTTGATAGATGGACTGTTGTGACGTTGCTAAAGCGTGTTTATGTAATCTGACAACCTATTTATAGTAAACTGCCCTTTCTCCATTCTGTTTCTTTAATAGTGAAAACAAGATGATGTTTTCAATTCTAAAATAAATCCAAACTGTCAATTAACAATTACCTATCGATTGTGTTGGAAAGCAAGTTTATTGTGTGAGGTTGATACCACAAGAATTTGGTTTCAATTATGGAAACTTCAATTTACATGTTACAGTGTTTCCATAAATGCATTTCAGTGTTACTGGGTGGAAGGTTGAAGAGCAATCAACCCAGTTTTCTCTGCTTTCTAGGAAAAAATTCGCGTACAAATCTTTAACCTTTCTACCCTTTTGTTTCTTTGGGGAAAATTTCCAACTATTTTATTCTTAACAAGTTCCAAGGAATGAAAATGGAGTTCTTGCGTTTTCTAAACATTACCACACAATTTTGACTCATCTGCTAGATGTTTTATAGCAGTGGATTCATTGACAGTGACATCATAGCAGGGACAGCAGCACAAATAATTCAGTTTCGTGTCCAAGGACCACTCTGCCACCCAATTTCCTCCACCGAAATGCCATCCCTTTGCTTATCATTTTTGTCATATTCTTGAAGAAGAATTTCAGAGTGAATTGATAATCTGCACAACCCACTGGCTTCTAGAAGAAGACCAAAGAAAGATATACAACATGAACACAGCTCTTATTTCCATCATACAATCCAAGTTCATTTGGGCATATGAATACACTAGACACTCATTAGAGTAGATAGAGACTGTAATTAACACATTTTTTATTGATTCCAATATTTTTGGCTTACAAGTTAATGGAGAAGGAGATGGATTTCTGCAACAGTTTTAGTTTATATGAAAAAATCATACATAAATCAATACTGTATAGAGCTTATTCATGCATTCACTTGGTGATTTTGTTGGTTTTTCTAGGCTATAGATTAGTGCACTCTAGTGCTGAATTCAATGGACTTTGGATGATGGCTTTTCTCTGTGAGCTCTGTTTTTCATTCCATTGGATTCTCGATCAGAATGTGAAATGGCAGCCTATTGAATATAAAGCCTACCCAGAGAGACTTACAAAGAGGTGAAAATCATAGTACTACATAAAGTGAGGCGTGGTAGATTTAGTATTGCTTTAGGAGTGTTAGAATTTGAAATATTGTACATTCCTAATAGATTTTTCTGGTGATTATTTGTGTTGCAGATATGGTGGAGAATCTGCTTCCAAGCTTCCTTCTGTCGACATAATTATCACTACAACAGACCCTTTCAAGGAGCCTGCTATAATGACTGCCAATACTGTTCTTTCAGTGCTTGCACTTGATTACCCAGTAGAAAGATTTGCATGTTATGTCTCAGATGATGGTGCCTCTGCCATTACATTTTACTCTCTGGTGGAAACTCTAAATTTTGCCAAAAGATGGGCGCCCTTCTGCATAAAGTTCAATATAGAGACAAGGGCTCCATTTATGTATTTCTCTAAACAAAACAAGCCTTCTGATCCAAAGTTTCTCAGAGAATGGCAGGATATGAAGGTAGTGGAGCATGAAAATTCTCTTTAACTTTTTTCCAGAAGTCAACTGACTGAGTATAACAAAACTTTGCCCCTATAATGCATTAAAAATACTGCGTTTAGAATTTAAGGTTGTGAAGTGTCTTGTAGGGTGAATATGAAAGTCTGGAGAAAAATATTACCAAAGCTTTGCAGACAGGACTAGTTCCGTTAGATTCAGTGTCTCAGAATAGTATCCAAGGTTTTGTGCACGGAAACTCAGACATAAGAAACCACTCTAGTATTGTACAGGTGATAATCAGCTACCTATTTGCTTTTGCAATAGTATTCTTTTTGTCAAATTAGCATCATCTCTATTGGAACTGTTAGATTGTGTATAAAACTTGAATCCTTTTTCCCTTAAAGTAAAACTTGTTATTTATATGTATCCAGGTTATTCATGAAAACAAAAGGGATGAAGGAAATGAAAGTGATGTTCTGCCCCACCTTATATATGTTGCAAGAGAAAAACGTCCCTATGTTGGTCATCATTACAAAGCTGGTGCCATGAATGTTATGGTAATTCAATTTCGTATGGTCCACTGTTTGTGGGGTTTGTTTTGAAGTTTAGTTTCTCAGCAAAATAATTCATATTTAGAGAATGAGCTTACTGTTTGTAATGATAATTCAAATAGCCTATGAACAGTGCCTTTTATTTTTTGAAGTCAAAATTTTGTGATGACCATAGCAAGTTCTAGATAACATTATTTGCTGGATTCTCAGGCAAGGGTATCTGGAATAATGACAAATGCTCCTTATATTCTTAATTTGGACTGTGATATGCATGTAAGCAATCCAAAAGCCATACATGAAGCTATGTGTTTCTTCCTGGACTGCCCATCTGAAAGAGAATGTGGCTTTGTCCAATTTCCACAATTATTTTACGGGGGGCTCAAGGATGACCCCTTTGCAAATCAGCACAAAATATTTTTGAAAGTAAGTATATTACAAGTTAGTAATGTATCTGTGGGAGGATCATATTGCCTATGGGGTATGTTTGCTTAATTAGCACCATGTATATTAGCATTTAAGATGAAAAGGAAAAAATTAAATTGTATGCAGACAACAGCTAAAGGAATGAATGGAACCCAAGGTCCCCTGTATTTTGGAACATGCTGCTTCCATAGAAGAAAAGGATTGTATGGAGTACCACCTGCAACAAACAAAGAAGATAGACAAGGGAAAGGCATGGATAGAGTAAATTTGGTATTCTTTCAATTATTATCAACCGGGATATGTTTACATATAACACCTTTTTCCATTGCCTTTTAGCAGGCTCTCACCGTTATTCATCCTCTAGTTCCAAGAAGTCTTTCAGAAGTACATTTGGAGAATCTTCTGCCCTGGTGGCATCTGCTCAGACTATTATCGAAGATGGTGGATTCCAGAAGAATTCTTCACCGTCATTCCTTGTAGAGGAGGCCTTGAAGGTGGCTAGTTGCAGGTATGAAGCCAAAACTGCATGGGGCAAAGAGGTAGGTTTACCCTTTCATTTAGATACAAACAGATGATGAAAAGTGTTATTTTCAGTTATTAAGTATATAGGATCCGAGGACTTATGGATTTGGAGAGAATATATATATTATTTTTTAGGACTGGACAACAACTTATTATTATAAAATTATAAAAGGCATTCTTTTAAAAATTAAAAACTTAAAAATTAAAAAGATGATGATTGTCATCATAATTATTTATTTATTTTTAATTTGCTAATGTAATGTTAATAGTCATCTCCTACAATCTTCAACCATGCTCTAAATTTTAAAGAAGATTTATTGTCCCCAAATCCTCATCTCACTCTCTAGATTTTTTTATCCTAAAAATTTAGAGAAACTCTAATGTGAAATAATAATTTCTAAAGTAAATAGATTAATTCATCTTTAAATAGAAATCAACACCAAAACATTGAAGTGGAGTGGTTATTGAGACATTTGCAAATTTTCAATTTCTTATAGCTGCTGTCATGCAAAGGTTGTTAAAATTGCTTTCCATAGAACAACATTTTTTTGAAATTGATTTAAATCCACACCAAAATGTATGCACATAGTATTTTTTTAACTTATTGTAGTCTATTCCCAATAGAAGTTTTCAAAAAATGGCAGTTCTAATATATGAACTTAAAGAAAGATGATCAAAAAAATTATTTTAAAATTGGATACTATTTAATGAATTTAAATAAGTAAACAATATATGATTCATCTAAATGAGGTCTTGGACCCTATTTGCTTCTCAGTGTAATTTTACAAGGAATGTTGGGTGTTTTTGGAAGAAGACATATGAAAGTTGTTGGATGAATAGAAAAGCTTGAAAAAAGTGCTTAATGATTTTGAGAACTTTTTTATTGCACTCTTACTCATGTGTCAAATAACCATCAACTTTTACTGATTTCAAACCAATCTCATTAAGAATTGTTATATATAATCTCACCACCAAGGTTATGATGAATAGAATGAAAAAATTTCTCTAAAAATCATATAAAAAAAGTAGACTAGCTTCATTACCATACAATCAACTACTAATGGAATTATAATTACACATGAAACTATAAAGTTTATAGAAAACACTAGATTGAAGAGCATGATCATAAAACTAGACATCAACAAAGCATAAGACAATGTTAATTGGAGATTTCTAATGAAAATAATAAAAAAAAAGGTTTCTACTCATAATAAACATAACGATTTTTCAGTTCCAATTTGTGACCTAGATATTTAACAGTTGTCAATTTAAATCCATAATTTATTTGAACCAATGAAGCATCTTTAGTAAGGATATAATCTCCTTCCATTTCTAATGATTATCCTTACCACAACGCTTAGCAAATCAATCAAGGTTGTAACCAAAGTGAGAACATGGAAATACATAATGATATGATATTATTTAGAAGGACCAATCAAAAAAAATCTAAAGTATCATACAACTTTATTATTTAGAAGTGATAATGATATGATATGATTTTATTAAATTTTTAATAAAGTATTAGGGAAGTATCATACAACTTTAGGATAATAAACAAACTAGTAAAAATCTAAAGTTCTCTTCTTTGATACAAATGTTGCCAAACAAAAAGCTATAGTACACTTACTAGGCTTCAAAACTATCAGTCCCCAAAGATGTTTAAGGGTCCCTTTATTCAAAGGTGATGGCTACACATGCCACTATAAAAAACTTCTTGCTGCTAGTAAATCCAAAATGGATGCTTGGAAAGGAAAAAAATATATATTGGTAAGGCATGTCACCACACTAAAATATATGACCATTTCTACACTCATCTACTTAATGTCTTATTTACAAATTCCAAGAAAAATTACTAAGGAAATGGAGAGAATAATGAATAAACTCATTTGGTAGGGTTCAAAGGAGTGGAAGCATATCCCAAGTTAGTTGGATATAATTCAAACTATTAGCAAAAATACATAGGAGGAACTAGAATATGTAATTGAAAAATATAAAACAAGGCATTAGGGACAAATAGACATGGAAAACATATGGTGATCCCTCTTCCAAATAGTGTGAGGTTCTAAAATAAAATTGGACATAGAGGATCCTATTCACATTTTCATGTTGGTGCATCCCCTAAAATTTTCACATATATGAGATTTCATTGGAGCTTGTAGGCTAGTATTCATTGGTCAATTATCTTGTGTAATAAGTAATGGTGAGATTGTACATTTTTTAGAATATTTATGGAATGAACACTTCCCTCTTGATCAAGTAGGAGAACTTAATATGTTGCCACAAGTTTTGTTCCTTACATGGGGTACTAAGGTCCAAGACTATCTCACTTTCCAATACATGAATGAAGGTGAAATATGGAAATGATAATGATTGAGAGAGAGTGGATTACCTACAAGCTTAATTCAATTTATAAAGGTAAAATTGAAAAAGAGAAAGATCTTCATTGGTGAGGAGCATAAGATTATATGGTTTTCCAACAAATTGGGTTTAATACTTTGTCAAATTTGGGTACTCTATAGTTACTACCCTACCTAAAATAAACTATCACTCAACCAAATTTTGAAGCAAGCTTTACCTATCAAAAGATAGATCTTTCAATTGGACATCTTTACACAAAATAAAATAAAATTGAATATTGAAAGAATCTTAAAAATTATAGTAATGAAGGAATTGAGCATGGTGTGTAATATGCAAACAAGTAGATGAGATAGTTGATCATCTTCTTGTTAACTTCCCCTTTGCAAAAATATCTTGAAAATTTACTTTGTGTTAGGCTCGATTGGGTTGTATCTTTTCCCAAAAATGTTATCAATTTTTTAAAGGTTGGCATATGATTCAACCAAAATCTATTTTCTCTTTCGTATGGAATATTAGCCCATTAATGGTGATGTAGCACATTTGCAAGGAATGTAACTAAAATTACTTCAAGAACAAGTTCTTATGAATGATATTTTGCTTCTAAACTAGAAAAAGTCATTAGTGAGTTGGTGATCCTTATAGTCATGAATAGTCCCAAAATTGAAACTCTTCAAGAAATGGGATGGTAAAATTATGGAAACGTGGAAACATCTCAATCTCCCTAGTGCACGAGTCTTTTGGTTCCAACCAAAGGAAAAAGAAACACCAACACACAAGATGGATCCCCCTATCGAAAGGGAAGCTTAAGATGAGCTTTGATGGATCTGTCCATGATAATCTAGGTGTGTTCAATATAGGGTGTAAACTAAGGGATTGGAAAGGGAAGGTAGTCTAAAATTCTTCAAGAAAACCCATTGAAGGGATCAAAAGTGATGTAGAAGCTCAGGCATTGCTCCTTGGACTAAAAGTTTGCATAGAGAAAGAGATAAGTAACATTTCCATAGAAGAAAACTCCATGGTGATCATAAATGTAGTAAGAAAACAAACTTACCACAAGAAAGGGGAATGAAATATCATGGAAGAGGTCTAGAACAAATTAAATGTGATGAAATCATATTCTATTTAATATGTGTTTTTTGGAAAATAAAAAATAGTAGGATATGATAGGAAACTATGTGAACGACAATTTAGAAGATGAAATTATTAATGAAGATTTCTAGGTGAAATAAAATCAATGAAGAACATTGGGAACAAAAATGAGGGATGTGTTTCCTCAAATTTTTGAAGGGAATATGTCTATATCCTTTGCAAGATCTTGGTTTTCTCTTTGTGGAACATGTGCAAGTTAATTGCATCAACTAAAATATTGTGTAATAACTTGGCTTCTCTTTATTTACAGTTGCATCTTCTATAATTTTTCTTAGCAAGTCGCATAACTCAATAACCTCATGGGTTCCTTTGTTAGCTCAAATTTTTTAGCATCCTTTCAATAGAAGTTCTAGTGTATTTGTATCTTGTTATGTTCCTCAATTTATGAATCTAAAGCACATTTATTTTGTTCAAATTTATATATTTATTAAAACAAAAGTGGGCTCTCATCCCACACTTTAACTAATAAAAGAATGCTGGAAGGATTATCATTACAAGTGTAACAAAATGTGTTTTTCTTTTTCAAAAATCATCCAATAATTCATTTTAATTATTTTTACAATCATCCCCCACAATCCTATTGTCCTTAAAATGTCAAAAAGATAAATTGCTATTCCCAAATTATCCTTACTTCATACATCTTCCCATCCCAACAATTCAAAGAACATTTATTTAAAATAATATTTTTTATTAAATATATAACTAAATTCAACTATAAATAAAAAAATTATTAATTTTAAATTTATTATAACCTCTCTCAAAATAAATCTTTTTTCATAGAACATCCTTTTTAATTTAAATTTAAATCTAAGACAAGCTGTACAGTCCTAAAAACACTCAGGATTCTTTTATTTGTTGTAGCCGAGCTCTCACATGGAGGCGTTCAATGTTTTCTAGCCATAACACGAAAAATAAAGACAAGCTAAGAATTCGTGTTAAAATTGAATACCATATAATTAGTTTAAAATAGGTAAATGATACATGTTTGGGGAGAGAGATTTAATGGGGTTATCTTGACCAAAAATTGCAGGTGGGATGGATGTATGGAGCTACAGCTGAGGATGTTCTTACTGGGTTGAATGTTCAAAGTTTAGGATGGCATTCCATATATTGCACACCTGAAAAGCCAGCTTTCACGGGATGTACACCAGGAAATGGTATAGACACTCTTATACAACAGAAGAGGTGGGGCACAGGATTACTAGAGGTTTTTGTAAGCAAGTTATGTCCTTTTATGGGTATCAACAGACACTTGTCACTACGCCAGAGGATGGTTTATGCCTATTTCACTTTATGGGCAACATGGTCTGTGCCAACCTTATGTTATGCAATCCTACCTGCCTTCAGTCTGTTAAGTGGCAAATCGTTCTTGCCCAAGGTAAGATAAAATCACTCGGCAGTTTATTTTGATGTATAGATACATTTTTAGGTCATTTGAAGCAAGACACCAATATGGTGTATGAGACCCCTTGAAAAAGAAGCCTAACCCAGTAGTTAAGTTGAACTTGTCAACCCCACTACACCTGAGGACAAAGCTTTAGTAGTGCCCACTTATATAAGAACATATTTTCCAGATGCAAGTATATTAGGACATCCAATATCTAACATGTGCATTTCTATTCATGCAGATTCAGGAACCTGTTTTCTCAATTGTTGTCGCTCTTTTCCTCTCAGTATATGGGCGCAGGCTTTTCGAATATGTTGTGAATGGTTGTTCTGCTAGAGAATGGTGGAATAATCAAAGGATGTGGTTGATAGTGTGCATCTCCTCGTGGTTGTTTGCAGTGTTTGATGTTGCAATGAAGATGGTGGGATTGTCTGAAACAGTTTTTGTTGTAACTCCAAAAGGGTCTGGAGAGGAGGAGCAGAGTAAGGAAGGTGAATTCACATTTAATTCATCTGCTTTTTTCATTCCACCAACTACTGTCTTGTTGATAAACTTGGCAGCTGTTTGTCAGAGCACACTAAGGTTTGCGGTTGGTGGGTATGAGATTAAGAACAAGCCATTTGCAGAGTATTTTTGCAGTGTTTGGGTAGTGATTAATCTGCTTCCATTCTTAAAAGGACTGGTTAAAAAGGGAAAGAGTGGTCTTCCTTGGAGTGTAATTATAAGATCATGTGCTTTGGCCATGTTTCTATGGACTACAATTGTGAAATATGGATGTTAAAAAGCCCCACATATGGGACATTGGGTTTACACAATTCAATGTTCGAATAAATAAATATTTTTATTGTAATATATAGATATTATTGTTATTTTAAATAGTGTAAGGATGAAACATTATTACGATGTTATGTATTAATGTAATAGTGAAATTTGTATATTTATATTATTTTTTTCAGTTTTGTGTCTATTTTTAAAGAATGGCTTCATACATTTATATGTTGATAAATGCTGTAATTTTTCGTGAAGTCAGAATCTTTCTCCCATGTTGTTATCCATCAACTTATATAGTTATGTCTCACTTTATCCATATACATATAGCTTTTGACATGATGACCTTCATTATGCAAGTACTATGCCTATTTATAGACCCATCTTCATACATTTGTTAACCACCTTCATTTTAGCTTTCCCATTACTAGGGCCATTTCTATGAGTGTAGGATCAATCCCACACACTTGGATTTGATCCTTAAAATTATAAAAATCAAATTTATATTTTGATTGATTTCTACCCTTTCCTATCATACCTAGAGCCAACTAAAGTCACATTTTGTAGATTTATTGCTATGACCTTGTATTTAAACACATTCAATTGAATGTATTATGTCATTTGATTATCATTCACATTCAAGGAGAAGACTAAAAACACATGCATTGGTGCATGAAAATGAATCTATATTTTTATCACATCATTGTAGAGCATTTTTCATGGCTTAAGTTTGTTGTCTTTAGTCATGGGATGACCATAGAATTAGTCCATTACCTAGGGCTGACCTAGAAGAACTTGTGTCATATCGATCCAATAGCCCTTTAAAGGCATTCATTAATACCACTAGTCTAGATGGTAGAGAAAGAGGCAACACATCAACGTGAAACAAGAATCAAGACTATGTATTATACTAGATCATTTTCACAGCCAAAGATTAGGTCTATGCCCATAGAGATGACACCTATATACTTAACCATTCATAGAATTTCAACTAACTATTTAAATCCCAAGAGAGATTATAAATAAAGGCCTTCCATTTCTAATCTTGAGAACACCCTCAACAGTAATCAATTGAATCAATTGTAGCAAATTAAACCTTCAAAACCCTCAATAGTAATCAGATCCACATGCATTCATTAAACCTTTATTTTTTCAATATGATTAAACATGAAATGCAGATAACATAAAATGAAATCACAACACCATGTACACAAAAGAACACTAGATTTACATGGAAAACCCAATGAGGGAAAAAACACGATGAGAATTATCTCACAATAAAAGTAATAGAAAAACCGGTACAAGGGCTCACTACTAGAATAGGACACACTGTCCAAAAAGACTCATAGCCAAAAATCAGTGCCACAGAAAGAAATGCAAGAGGATAGAAGAGAGATGTTACATAGAGAATTTTTCTCAATGCAACAAGGAATCCACCACAATTTCTCACACACTTTCATAGTCTTGTATGAAAGATTTTGGATGCCTTTAGGAAACCTAACACTAAAATTCACATTGCTTTGCTAAAATTCACACCATACACATTGTTGATGGTGTTGTTTAGCACTACAACAACACAGACACAATACAAGTATCCTATCTCTCTTGAAAGGTGATTCTTATTAGTAAACTTCAAGAAACAACCCCAAGGTCTCTAATGTCAAGTATTGACAATGCAAAAACAACTCAGTGATTTGATTTTCCAGTAATCACAAGGGGCATTTATGGTAAAACAAAAGTTGAAACTCTTAAGTCAACAATAAAGGTTTTGCAAGATCTGAAAATGAATTTAAACCCAACAATTTTTCCAGATCTATGATCTAAAAATAATTCTTTCATCAAATGTAATAATTCAATGATGCTTTCAATCCTATTCTAACAATAATCTCATTTGAAGAAATATCAAAAGACAAGGGTTTTAGAGAGATCTCCAATCTAAATCCTAAGTGCAATCATGAAAACAATGTAGCATTCAAGGTGGACCAATCTTCACTAACCCATTCTTGCTTAACCAAGATAAGATCTACAGTATAACAAAAATAATGCAATCTCCAATGGTATGAAAGATTTCCAAACTATGAAGCATTCAAACATTCACCCACAATAGCATGAAATGCATAAACACTCACAATTTAACTATTACAATAAGAGTAGGCCCATGCTAACTATACACAGTAACTTCCAATTAGCAAGCCACCAATAGTATGGACTGAAGATTCCTCAAACACCTCAAATACTTTATCATCAACATGAAAGAACTGAACTAAATCCAAAAACTTAATCACTTAAAAAAAAATTGAAACATAGAAACCATGCACATAGATGAAATAACACGTAAAAGATCACCAAGCCACTATCTTCTTTTGTATTCATTTCACCAAAAATTTGCAATAATTCCAGAATGAATCTTTTCAATGAGTAAAGACCTCATATATATAGTTTACATCACATATGTTGGCCTAGACAAAATTAAATTAGGGCGCCTAACATAGGCCGACCAAGATAGGTTAGCCTAGAATACAGTTTAATTGCCCATTTAATTTTAAAACAAAGCATTTAAAATGATACATCAATTTTAAATAAAATGCCTTGACACTATTCTCTGGATGGCAGACTCGTTTCTCCAGCTGGCTGATGAGGTGATGTAGGAGCATCCAGGCTCACAAGCAATCTTGCATATATATTTTATTTATTTAACCCATTTGTTTGTCTTGTAGGTTTCTAGTCAATTTGGAGTAAATAAAATAAATATTTTAATTCTACTACACTCCAAGGAAAAGACAACGCTAATTGTATATGGACAAAATCCTAATCAACCTACATGCTAGAAGAGAAAGATTGGACAATGAAGTGTCTTCAAAGCACCCAAGTCATGAAGGAGAGAAACAAAGGAAACCTAAGAATCATCTTTCTCCAAGTTGGACGCCACCAAGCAAGAAGAAGAATACCAAGAGTCACTGAAGCCTAAAAGAGGAAGACAAAACTTGGCAAAGGAGATATTATAAGTAGATGGAAGTTTGGCTCCTAAGAGGATTGAAAAAGAAGAGAAGAGCCCAAGTCTATTTCTGATTTTTGCAGGTCATCAAGAGGACGTCCATAGGTGATAGTGAAGATAATTCTCCAAGGTAACTACATCAATTTTGTTGAGGCAAAGAAAGTGGACGTTCATGGTGACTTGTTAGGTGAAAAATTTCTGAATTTTGTAAGTTTGTAAATTTCTGAATTTTGTTAGTTGGAAAGTTTGTAAGAGATATTTCCTAGTTGGATTTGTGGAGGTTATGTATGTGTGTTACCATCTTGATTGGCAGCAATAAAACATTTTGGTTGTGAGTATTTTCTGCTGTATATGCTTTATGAAATGCTCAAGATATAATGTTACTTCATAGTTGAAAAATTGTTGCTACAACATTCACAAAATATATTCATTTAAGGGCTGAAAGTTGAAGAGGTTAATCTTCGTTTATTTTGTTGCAACTAAAGGAATCAAAGGGATAAATGACAATCTTTAAGATTTGGAATTTATCAAAGTTAATTTGCATCTAAGAGAAGAGGAGTAATCTTGACAAATAACAATCTTAAGGCTGAAATTTAACAAGGATATGTTGGCATATACAACTTGTTACAATATTTGAAGTTTTGAGCAAATGTTTATAAGAATTTGAAGGCATGAATAATGTTGTTATCACAATGCACATAAGTGAAGTTGATTGCTCTGCATCAAATTGGTATCAGAGCTAGAACACCTTGAGAGTTGAAGGTATGCACCAGGACAAGAGCTTGTGAGAGAAAGTTTGATGCAGACATGAAAGAGAGTTTGTAACTAGTATCCTCTAGTAGAGATGAAGTTGGGTAGAAGGTGTAGAATTCCTCCACTGAGAGAAGGTGGGTAGAGGAAGCATCTTCCAACATATTTGTTGGGTAGAGGATAGTTGTGGGATTTGGTAGATATGGAAGTGTGTGATATTGTGAGACAAGATTGTGCAAGTTTTGTGGTTAATGTGTATGTGTGTGCAGGAAATGTCTTCAAAAAAGAGGAATGAGGTTAGATGCATAATGTAAGGACAAGTTGCAAAAAAATTGCAAAGAGGAAAGACCTGCACTCAAGTGGACTTGAGTTGTTTTTTTTTCCCTTGGGTGTATGATGCAGGAGCATTCGGGCTCACAAGAAATCTTGCATATATATTTTATTTATTTAACCCATTTTTTTTCTTGTAGGTTTCTAATCAAATTTGGAGTCAATAAAATAAATATTTTAATTCTCCTACACTCCAAGGAAAAGACAAGGCAAATTGCCTATGGACAAAATCCTAGTCACCTACATGCTAGAAGACAAATATTGGACAATGAAGAGTCTTCAGAGCACCCAAGTCATGAAGGAAAGAAACAAAGGAAGCCTAAGAGTCATATTTCTCCAAGTTGGACACCACTAAGCAAGAAGAAGAATACCAAGAGTCATTGAAGCCTAAAAGAGGAAGATGAAACTTGGCAAAGGAGATATTATAATTAGATGGAAGTTTGGATCCTAAGAGGATTGAAAAAGAAGAGAAGATCCCAAGTCTATTTCTGTTTTTTTCAAGTCATCAAGAGGACATCCATAGGTGATATTGAAGATAATTCTCCTAGGGAACTACATCAACCTTGTTGAGACAAAGAAAGTGGACATTCATGGTGACTTGTTAGGTGAAAATTTTCTGAATTTTGAAAGTTTGTAAAGGTGGATAGTTGGAAAGTTTGTAAGAGATACTTCCTAGTTGGATTTGTGGAGGTTATGAATGTGTGTTACCACCTTGATTGGCAGCAAAAAAATATTTGGGTTGTGATTATTTTTTGTTGTGTATGTTTTATGAAATGCTCAAGATATAATGTTACTTCATAGCTGAAATTGTTGCTACAACATTCACAAAATATACTCATTTAAGGGTTGCAAGTTTAAGAGGTTAATTCACATTTATTTTGCTGCAACTAAAGGAATCAAAGGAATCAAAGGAATAAATGATAATATTTAAGAGTTGGAATTTATGAAAGTTAATTTTCATCTAAGAGAAGAGGAGTAATCTTGACAAATAACAATCTTAAGGCTGAAATTTAACAAGGATATGTTGGCACATACAACTTGTTACAATATTTGAAGTTTTGAGAAAATATTTATAAGAATTTGAAGGCATGAATATTTTTGTTATCACAATGCACATAAGTGAATTTGATTTCTCTGCATTAGATTGGTATCAAAGCTAGAAGGTCCTGAGAGTGCAAGGTATGCACCAGGACAAGAGACTTGTGAGAGAAAGTTTGTTGCAGGCATGAAAGAGAGTCTATAACTGTTATCCTCCAATAGAGATGAAGTTAGGTAGAAGGTGTAGAGTTCCTCCACTAAGATAAGGTGGGTAGAGGAAGCATCTTCTAGAATCTTTGTTGGGTAGAGGATAGTTGTGGGATTTGGTAGATATGGAAGTGTGATATTGTGAGACAAGATTGTGCAAGTATTTTGGTTAATGTGTGTGTGTAGGAAATGTCTTCAAAAAAGAGGGAGAGTATGAGGTTAGCCTTGAGTAAAGCTTTTAAAAAAAAAAATTATTGAAAGAATTGAAAGGAGGTTAGATGTAAAACATAAGGACAAGTTATAGAAAAATTGCTAAGATGAAAGACCTACACTCAAGTGGACTTGAGTTTCTTTTTCCCTTGGGTGTATGATGCAGGAGCATCCAGGCTCACAAGAAATCTTCCATATGTATTTTATTTATTTAACCCATTTTTTTGTCTTGTAGGTTTCTAATCAAATTTGGAGTAAATAAAATACATATTTTAATTCTCCTACACTCCAAGGAAAAGACAAGGAAAATTGCATATGGACAAAATCCTAGTCACCTACATGCTAGAAGACAAAGATTGGACAATGAAGAGTCTTCAAAGCACCCAAGTCATGAAGGAAAGAATCAAAGGAAGCCTAAGAATCATCTTTCTCCAAGTTGGATGCCACCAAGCAAGAAGAAGAATACCAAGAGTCATTGAAGCCTAAAAGAGGAAGATGAAACTTGGAAAAGGAGATATTATAAGTAGATGGAAGTTTGGCTCTTAAGAAGATTGGAAAAGAAGAGAAAATCCCAAGTCTATTTCTGATTTATGTATGTCATCAAGAGGATGTCCATAGGTGATATTGAAGATAATTATTCAAGGGAACTACATCAATTTTTTTGAGGCAAAGAAAGTGGACGTTCATGGTGACTTGTTAGGTGAAAATTTTCTGAATTTTGTTAGTTGGAAAGTTTGTAAGAGATACTTCATAGTTGGATTTGTGGAGGTTATGTATGTGTGTTACCACTTTTATTGGCAGCAATAAAATATTTGGGTTGTGAGTATTTTCTATTGTGTATGTTTTATGAAATGCTCAAGATATAATGTTACTTCATAGCTGAAATTGTTGCTACAACAATCACAAAAAATATTCATTTAAGGGCTGCAAGTTTAAGAGGTTAATCCACATTTATTTTGCTGCAACCAAAGGAATAAAAGGGATAAATGACATTCTTTAACAGTTTGAATTTATCAAAGTTAATTTGCATCTAATATAAGAGGAGTAATCTTGACAAATAACAATCTTAAGGCTGAAATTTAACAAGGATATGTTGGCACATACAACTTGTTACAATAGTTGAAGTTTTGAGCAAATTTTTATAAGAATTTGAAGGCATGAATATTGTTGTTATCACAATGAACATAAGTGAAGTTGATTGTTCTACATCATGAGGTATGCACATGTTGGTTAACAGATTTGTCCTTTGAAACTAAATGTAGAAAATGACTCAAGATGCCCAAAAAGAAGAACAAACGAAACCAATAGTTGGAGAAGTTGCCATTGAATTGACAACTTTCCTCTAAATTTTAGAGGTATAGCTCCCTCTTATGATATATAGTGAATAGAAATATGGGGTATGCTTTTCATTGGAAAGCAGAAAAGGAAAACCAACACCTACCCATAACCATGAAAGTATATGCGAAAACTTGATTTAAAATGCAGTAATTATGAACAAATAACACAAAGTTCATTTATCCCACTTATGGATGATATCCAGGAAAGGAAAGAACAAAATACCACTTTCAAAAGATGAATTTTTCCAAATTCAAAGTTACAGAAATAACCACACACACACACAATTTTCATATAGTGGAATAGACACTGAAGAACGATTATAGAGATTCAAAGTTCATTTGTAGTCAAAAGAAAACATTAATGAATTCAAAGATTAAAATCATCTTCTTTATTTCCTTCAGTATCAAAAATGAGTTCACAGACTCAGTATTCCAGTACTAAAAACTATGTGGGGAGCCCACTCCTTTCTTTCCCCCCACCTTTTTGATTCTTTAAAGTCAATATATATATACAAAAAGATAACTCTTGGTTTCTGAAAATAATGGTCTTTGAGAGTGACCGATATCAAGAAAGGGTTTTGAAACATAAATGGTTTCTTTATGCAAAATTCATGGTTACCATCATCAACTATAAAGATTCCATGCAAAACAAGAGAAAATAAAATATTTTCTGGTGGAGGACCATTCTCCACCACTAGTCGCAATTCCATAAAGAGTTTGTGCAACTTAGTGCATTCTTCTTCCTCCTCTAGAATGAAGATCACCCCGCGATATTGGGTGTAGCTGGTCTTCTCCTTCCACAAAATTGTATGCAATTAAGAGATAATATAAATTTATTCTTCTTCAGGCCAAACTAAGTCGGGTTGCATGACGGGCATAGGCTCTCCATCCTAGGTCTCACTAGTTGCAGGAAGCCCCGTTTTTGAAATTCCTAATTTGATGGAAAAACTAAGCTTAGAAATACCATCACCTTTCTATGTGAACATGCTTATTTAATTATGTCAATAGATAATGATGCATTTTAACCTACTAATAGTGTGCCACCACCTTCATTACACTTGTCATTTAAGAGGCTAATTAATGCATCATGGATTTTATGTCTTGAGAAAAGAGCCTTAAGATTGAGTTTGTATTTCAAAACACCTGAAAAGACATTCTCATGATATGTCATACAAAAAATTAAATAGGTTGGTGGCATTTTGAAAACTAAGAAATTTGCAGTAGAGTCACGAGATCGTGAAAAGATAGAACCAATGAGCCACATGTCAAGATTTTTGAGGTTTCAAATTTTTTTGACATACCAATCACTTAAAATACCCTTGGTTGAGGTTGGGAAGAGAGATGGATTGGGCAATCAGGTGGTTATAAAAATTTCAAACTCTGCAACATTGGTTAGAAAACAAAGGGGTCGGCGAAAAAGGTTATGAATCTTGTGAGAGTTGTGACTTCAAACCATTATCTAAGGCATGGGATGGGAGCCATTTGAACTAAGAAATAAAAATTTTGTGGTTCAAAATTAGAGGGTAACAACACAAAACATGGGGTAGTTGTCCTAGTCACCCTTCCTTTCCATTTGCTACTTTTTGGAAGACTCCTGAACTTTTTGAAATACCATGTTGAGGTCGAGTTGATTTGGAATGGGAATAAATTTTAATCTCAAATTTATTGACTTTAATTCATCTCTATATTTCTCCAAAGATTTATCCCAATCAATCTTCATCTCTTGGTACTTATGCAAAATAGTGATGTACATGGCCACATCTTCCAAATTATTTTCAATGATGGATCCATCCTCAACTTTGGAATACGCCTCTCTTCAAAATTGTTTCAATTGGTCAATCTTCAAATACTCCTTTTTGATTTTCCTTCCAATCATGATATCCAAAAATAAAATACAACCAGCAAGAATATCATCTAATTTACTCAGCACTTCTAAAATTAGTTCCATTGCCTTATCCATGATCTCTCTTTTGAATTTAAAATCCTCAATCCATTCTTTAGGCTTATCTATGTCCTTAGAGGCTAAAATATCTTTTTTGACCAAAATTTCTTTAGGAATTTCAATTATCTTTACCAACCTTGTCATGGATTTATCATATTTTCCTTTACATTATGTTGCTAGTTGTTGTACAATATCCTAGAAAGAAGAAGTATTTTCATGCAAATGTAAAATTTCCTTAATCAAAAAAATTCCCTTTTGATAAACTCCATTCATCCATTGTTGGGTCACCTATATAGATGTCTTCATCTATTCTACTTCATTGATAGCATCCTTGGATAATATGTTGGCTAGAGTAGATGTACCTTTCTGATCTTGAGTATACAAAGGCTTAACAAAATGTTGAATGTACTTCTACAATTCCTCTACCTATTTCTACAACTTTTCCTTTTCTTGTACCTCCTTTTCCTACCTTTTTAGGACTACATCTATAGAATCCTTCAATTCTTCAATCTCTTTCTTCTTGGTAGATGGTCCTAAATTGATGGTCTGTAAATTGTAGTCCATAGGGGTGGCTTCATCTTTACTCTTTTCAGATGTGAGAGTAGAAATGTGTAATACCCTATTTTTGGATTCATCTCTCACAATTCTGGAAACTACCTTCGCCTTCTTTTTCTCCTTAGTTCTTCCTAAACCTGCCAGAAAATTGTCTCGATGTAGAACTATCTCTTTAATCACCACTGGCTTAAGTTTTAGGCTCTCTTTTAGCCAATATAGGGTAGTAGACTCTTCTAATTTTGTCTCAATATGAGGACTATTTTATCCATGGAGGTCTTCTAACTTAACAACTTCAACATTCTTTGATTGCATTTTCTCTCATTCACATCTTCTTTATCTGATTGTTGTGATTGCTCTTCTCTTAGTGATTCAAAAGGAACCTCTTATGTATTTTTAGGATTCTTCTCTTCTTTATTCTCTACTTTAGAGACATTATTCTCCAACTACTCTCCAAGGTTGCTAAGGAATCCATCTTTTGGATTTTTTAGCTCCTCTTCTAATTCTTGTTCTTTCGAATCCTCTTCTATATTCTCTATTATCTCTCCTTCTTTATATCAGAGTGATGAGGTGACTTAGGAGGAATATTTTCTATATTATCTTCTTTTATGGCTTCCTCCTTATAAGATGGTGGCTAATTTTTAGCTTTCTCTAATTCTTCAGTCACCTTTTCTGAGCCTTCCACATTTGGGAGTGGTACTCTAGTCCTAGGAGAATTCTTTCTAGTATATACTTGAGTTTTGTCTCCAGAACTCTCAATTTCAATTGCTTCTTCGTTAGTCTCCCCCTCTACATCATGTACATTTTCTTCACTATCTTTACTTTCTTTGATCCTTTTGAAGCAGAGGCACCCTTATTTCCTCCTTTGACCAATTTCCTTCTCTTGGAGGGTTGAGCTTATGTTGTTTCCTGAGGGATTTCCTTAGTGAGCTTCCTTTTCTTTGGTATTGGTTGTCTTTTAGGTTCACCAACCTTACCCTTTTCCTTGGACTAACCTTTGGTTCTTCTCTTGATGATGAGAGGCTGCTCTTCCTTAGATTCTTCCTCTTCTTGAGCACCCATGGCATCCTCTTTTTTTTCTCTGAATCATCCTTTGAGGAAGACTGAGACTCCAAGTCTCCCATTAGCTAATCTATTGGTTTAATCCCATTAGCTTCAATTTCTAATGTTTTATGCTTCACCCATTTCTTTGAATACTTGGTAATGGAGGCAACACACCCAACAATTGAGGGTTTCAATAGAACACACCCAAAAATCTTAAATTAATATTAGGGTAATCAAATCAATTAGTGATAATACTTCAAACACAATTCAAGGATACCCTAGTTTGTATCAATCAAACCAAAAATCAACAAAGTGCATTAAATCAACAAAAAAACATAAACCCTAGTTCATCACCAATGCCCTAAACTCAAATTCACATTTTGAATGCAAATGAAGAAGCAAATAAAAGCAATTTCAAAACATAAATTAAATTGAAATCGAGTTGAATATTATACACCATATAGAATCAAAGTGCAAATCACAATAAAATGGGTTCTGGAGGCAAAAATCAAGTATATACACACCCAACAACCCTGGGTTTCATTAGATCTTGGGCATTTTCTGCATCATCTTGTGCCTTATCATTCATATAATTTTCCTCATCTTCCATGGAAAAATTAGGTTCCTCCATATAAGAATCATAATCCTTGTGGTCCTTATCCTCCTTTTTCTTCTTTTCCTTCTTCTATTTCTTCTCAGACTGGCCAGCCTCATCATTGTCATCATCCCTATCCTTATGCTTACTCTTCCATTATTCCTTCACACGTTCAAATTGCTCCTCTTGTTGCATCACCCACCAAAGTTCTTCCTCTTGCTTTCTTTGTTCCATCTAAATCCTTCACTCTTCATCAGCTTTTCGTTTTGCTTCATCAGCCAAGACAAGTTGGCATGCTACTTTAATTATTTCTTTTTCTTTAATCTAGTCATCTATTTTTAGTTCCATGTTTCCAATCATACATAAAGCATTTGATGAGTTTTTATCCACCTTAAGTGCATCCCCAATCAATTCTAGGCTTGGTGCATTGTAGAAATAGATTCCAAGAGAAGATGAAGCATACAATGATGATGGACAAGCTACCTCAAAATTTTAGTCAATCAAATATGCTTTGTTCCTTCCAAATCCATTAGACATAGCTAAATGAGATCTTATCAAAAACCTCAAATGAACCATTTGTATGTTATCTTTCCATTTCTCCTCTTTCTTGTTTTTATGGGAAACCTATTTTAGCCTTTATTTTAGAACATTTTATGTGTCCTTCAATGTATTATACTTTATCTTCCTATAAAATTCTAGATTAAAAGAACCTATAATTAAAAATAGGTTAATTCATCTATTTTTATTTTACAATCCCAAATAGGTGGATTAAATTATTTTGTTGTTGAAAAAATCTTGTACAATTTAATGTCCCCTTTTCGAAATGAAACCAAGTTGAAACTCAAATGCTCATCATTCATTTCCCATGGGCCTTGGGAATTGTTCTCTTGGAAAATAGGAGTATAATAATAACTCAAGAGGATCTTAATGTCATAAAAGGGGCCACTTAAGTGTTGGCACATAGACCAAGAAATTTTTATGTTGCAAATGGGATAGCCGTTGTGCTAGTTGAAAGGGGTCAATTTGATATTGCAAAGGAAATTTTTACGCAAGTACAAGAAGCTACTGTAGGAAACATCTTTTTTCAAATGTGTGATGCATGGGTAAATCTAGCACATGTTTACTTTGCACAAGGACAATTTGCACTTGCAATAAAAATGTTTATGCTACAAATGAGGCAACCATTGTGCTAGCTGAAAGGGGTCAATTTGATATTGCAAAGGAAATCTTTACACAGGTACAAGAAGTTGCTGCAAGAAACATCTTTGTTTAGATGCTTGATGTGTGGGTAAATCTAGCACATGTTTACTTTGCACAAGGACAGTTTGCGCTTGCAATGAAAATGTATTAAAATTGTTTGAGGAAATTCTATTTTAGCAATAACACCCAAATTTTATTATATTTAGCTCAAACACATTATGAAGCAGAAAAGTGGCAAGATTGTAAGAGAACATTATTAAGAGCAGTAAATTGTAATGAGCATTTCAAATTTATGTTTAATGTAATGAGGGTTTTGAATTACTTTTGAATTTTCTATAGAGGGTGTCCCCAAATCCAACTTCACTAAAGAGGGCCTCAGAGACTTCAAATTCATTGCAACAAACTCTAAATTCCTTGCTTTCCCTTTTAGAGGTCTCTAGGTCCTCTCCAAATCTTTATCGCCTATACAAGTAGCTGTTATAAGTGATCAAAATGCCTCAATGCCAACCTAACGAATGAAGTGAGGTCTACAATGAACGTGAATAATCGCGCACCAACACATCACATCAATAATTGGCCGAATTTTAAAAAAATAAAATTGTCTAATTTGTATTTGATGACTAACTATTTAGTCATTTTTGTTTTTGTGACTAAATAATTTATAGTTGAGTTGCAAAAAATTAGTAGAATTTAGTCATTTTTAGTTATTGTGACTAAAAGTTTCACCTAGTCATTTATTTTCCAAATTCTACAAGTGATAGGAGACATAGTAAAAGGCTAAAAAGAAGATAATATAGACTGTGAAGATGCCATATGATGAGGTGCTCTTGAATCTAGAAGCCATCTCCTTGCTTAGTGCAGGGGCATCAGGAGCCTCATAAGCTTAATTTTGTCATTTTTTGGTTTTTAGGTTGATGGTGTTTTTTGGTATTAATAAGGTCATTTATGACCATTTGGAATCATATTAATCCATTTTTGAAGTGTTTTGGGTCATGGGTTAAAAAAGTTGTCAATATTGTTGAAAGTTGTCATAAAGTTGCTAAAAATGTCATGTAATTTTGGGCAAGGTGGAAAAAATCAAGAAATTGGTTACATGTGAGCAATAAATGGTTTAAAACCATTGAAATTGATTTTAAATGCATAAATACATCTTCCAAAGTCAAATATTGGAGGGGAGAATTGATTTTTGGAATGGGGTGAATGAAAAACAAACTTTTTTTTGTGTTTCTATTGTTGCAATCATATTCTTTCACTGTGTACAGCATGTACAACCCATTTAATGATCTGAAAAATTGTTGTAATGTGTGTTCATGTACTAAATCCTTTTTTTTTTGTGCCATTGAATTTCATTGAGTTTTGTGGAAGATATGACCATTTTGGTGAAGGTTGCCCTATTCTAACAACGTTTTCCAAAATTTGCAGTATGAAAACATGTTAGTATAGGAATTCATGGTATAGTATGGACTTGAAATCAATTCTAAAATTTGAAGGCATGAGTCTATTTTCATATGATTTTGGTTTGAGAAAATTTTATTAAGTTTTGAATGATTTATACCATTTTTGGTGAGAGCGGGTTTGTGGCTGCCTAGGGTTTGCAGTTTGAGGAAAAATGCCATAACTTTATTTTCCACTGTTGGATCTTTATGAAAATTGGAGGAAAATTATATAATTAGGTTATCTTCAATCCCATTGAAGCAATTTTCTTCATTATTTTTTTTGAAATTTATTAATGACCATTCCTTTTATTTTACAGTGAGGTAGCCTATGGGTTTGATCAATGAACACCTTGTTTTTTCCTATTCTGCGCAAAACAGCCCTACTTCATTTTAACATATATTTAGTAAGGGACAAAAGGGTATCCAAAAGAAATTTCATATTCCTTTTAACAAGTACCTAAAGGAAATTATGACCAATTTGTTTTGAATTGCTACTCCACCTTTTGGGTTTGAGAACTCATTGTCTAGGATGAATAAAATGCATAATTGCAGCCTTAATTTTTGAAGTCTTGTTTGAAGGTGATAGGAAAGTTTTTTGAGGTATTTCTCCTTTCTCTACATCATTTTGGTATTAGATCCCAAAGATCTGGGAGCTTTGGAATTTTGTGTGTTGTTGTTGATAGGTTGAAGTGAAGAACTTGGATGCCAAAAGACTAGGTAGAGAGGAAAAGGAAAGGAAACCTAGGTGAGGTATCACAAGAAGAATCCAAGAAAAGAGAAGAGATAGCAAGATACAACAACAAGATAAGAAATAAGACCTCAAAAAGGACAAAATGAAAGACAATTGGGTAAGCCTAGTTGCAGAGTTCAAATGATAGAAGAATAGAAGAGTTTTAAAATCGTGTTGGGCTAGTATTACAACAGTGTCTTGAGAAAGCATAACCAGAAAATGTTTGGCATTGGCCAATGAGAAAGAAGGTGAAGTGTCCTCTTAAGAAAATGATGGAAAAGAGAAGGAAGCAACAGGAAGCTAGAATATCGAGGAGATAGTTGAAAGTACTTGACAAGCCATCCAAGGAAAGAGATGTGGAGGCAAGTAAGTATCATTGTTTTGAAATTAATGAAATCTTTGAGTGTGTAAATGTAGGAATAATAGTACATGAAGAAGAAATCCTAAGTGAAGAAGATGGAATACTATGTCATCCTGAGGAAGGTGAGATACTTGGTGAATTCATACTGCATTATGTTTTTGATAGTGAAAGGTTGATGAATAAAAAATATGTTTTTGATGACATGCGTGATGAATTGGATGCTTTATTATTGGAAGAAATGGATGTGAATGATAAGTTGTTTGTAGCAATAGAAAAAACTAAAAAGTTAAAAGATGAATGCATCCCTAAAGTGTAGTAGGAAGTATTCAGTCCACATACAAAGATTGATTACATCCTTTGGAAGGAGATAGTAGGTTTGGAAAAGGAGGAACACTACTTTGTGTATGAAAGTCAAGAACAATTAACAACTAAGATGGAAATATTAGATGTTATTTATCAAAGGGGACCCTTGGAGGACAAGTTCAGTCCTAAGTCAACAATAGCACACATGGAGGATCTCTTGGGTGTTGAAGTGGAGTGTATGGTACAAGGAGACAAGGAGGAGACCTCAAGGTCTAAATATTTTATTTCTAATCTTTCATTGGACTATGTATTTGCAGGTTTGTTAGACAAGGAGATACAAATCATTGAGAAGTATACTCTTGAATGAGATCAAGTTTAGAGGAGGATGCCAAAAAAAAGAATACATTTCAAGGAAGAAAGAAGAGAAGGAGTTGAGAAGACAACCTAGAGAAAACAAGTGGAAGACACAAAGACAAAGCCAAGAAGACATCAAAGAAATAGTGCATACGAATTGGAAGACCATGAAGAAAAATAAATACCTGCACTTAGGTGGACTTGAGTATTTTTTTCCTCCCCTTGGGTGTATGGTGCAAGGGCGTTAGGAGCCTCATAAGCTTAATTTTGTCATTTTTTGGTTTTTAGGTTGATGGTGTGTTTTAATGTTTAATAAGGTCATTTATGACCATTTGGAATCATATTAGTCTATTTTTTAAGTGTTTTGGGTCGTGGGTTAAAACAATTGTCAATATTGTTGAAAGTTGTCAAAAAGTTGCTAAAAATGTCATGTAATTTTGGGAAAGGTGGAAAAAATCAAGAAAGTGGTTACATGCAAGAAATAAATGGTTACAAACCATTGAAATTGATTGTAAATTCATAAATACATCTTCCAAAGTCGAATATTGGAGGGAAGAATTGATTTTTGGAATGAGGTGAATCAAAAACAAGCTTTTTATGAGTTTCTATCAAGTTGCAGTCCTTTTCTTTCACTGTGTACAATCTGTACGACCTATTTAATGATCTAAAAATGGTTGGAATGTGTCGGAATGTGAATCCTCTTTCTTTTTTGTTTCTTTTTCATTTAATTTCATTGAGTTTTGTGGAGGATATGGCCATTTTGGTGAAGGTTTCCCTATTCTAACATTTTTTCTGGAATTTGCAGTTTGAAAATGTGCTCTAGTACGGCCATGCATGGTACATTATGGGCCTAGAATCAATTCTAAAATTTTAATTCATGAGTCTAGTTTCATATATTTTTGCTTTGAGAAAATTTTATTAAGTTTTGAATGAGTTATGCGATTTTTGGTGAGAGCACGTTTGTGGTTGCCTAGGGTTTGCAGTTTGAGGAAAAATACCATAACTTTCTTTTCCACCATTGGATATTTATGAAAATTGGAGAATTTTTTTTTAATTAGGTTATCTTCAATCCCATTGAAGCAATTGGCTTCATTATTTTTTTTGTGAAAGTTATTAATGATTGTTCCTTTCATTTTATAGTGAGGCAGCCTGTGAGTTTGATCAATGAACACCTTGTTTTGCCCTGTTCTACAAAAAACAACTGATGATACCATAAATCATCTCATATTTTATCAAAGAAAATCATCTATTTCTTCCTAGTGCATTAGTGTTAAAGTGGATTTGAGTAATGATTGAAAGTTCTTTAGCTTGTTTAAAGTAGAATATAAAGTAAATGTTTGGTTTAGTTTTGGTAATCTATGTGATCCAAATTGTTTCTAATATCACTTCATAAGTGTTTGTAAGATGTTATAATACAGGTGAATACATATTGAATAACTCATGAAAATAAAGAGCTTCATAGACACTTGAAGCAGTTAACTCCTGATAGTTTTAGAAGGCTTTGAAGAAATAATGAGAAGATAGAGAAGACTCCCAACACACTCCTACATTCATGCAAAATCATTGAGCATCAATCATTCCTAAATTAATAGGATGTGTATTTGTTTCATGTTGAGTTTTAAGATCTTTCACAGTTATTAAATTTCATGCTTCCTTCTTCCACCAAAGATAACTCAAGTTACCACATCACTCAAATGTTGTTGCATGATTAAAGAATGTTATTCATGCTAAGTATCAATGATTTTATTGAATGAACTGAAGACTAATTCCTTCATTCACGTTCAACACTTGAAGACTTCCTAAAAATGTGGTGCCGAGAAATTTTCAAAAATGCAGTCTCAGTAAAACAGTGACATCTCTCTCATTTTTCAACAAAATTAAAAAATTCAAAATGATCTGGAAAGTAGATTGGAAAGGTTAAAAATCATTTTGAGAATTTTTCATCAGGGAAGGAGAAGTATGTGAAATAAAATGACTGAGACAAAGGTGGCATGATGGAGGACAACAACTTTAGTTTTTTTAGAGTTTTGTACACGAACCCTGAAAAATAGGATCTTGGATCCACATTCTTAGTGGATTGGTTGGATAGATATAGAATATGAATTATATAAATACAATGTAATCATTTGGGATAGGGTGGGATTATAAAGGCTTATTTTAGCATGAGGAAATAGGATAGTTTTAGTTTCATTTCCAACAATGTATTTCAAACTTTCTAGAGTAAGTTTGAATTCAAGCAAGCTTTTCATTTCCAGAAAGTGTGAACTAGTTTATCCTTTTCAATTCTTGCAAGTGTTCCTTAGATTAGTTCCCTTTCATGCAAATCTCCTTTCATGCTTGAATAGGATTTACTTCTGCAAGTATAATGGACTACCAAGCAAGTTTTCTACTTTCTCTCTTGCAAACAACCATGGACACTGCCTTGGATTGATAAATTAAATGATGAGGATTACAATGACCCCATCAACAACCCTACTTCATTTTAACATATGTTTAGTAAGGGAAAAAATGGTATCCAAAATAGTTTCCACATCCCCTTTAACAAGTACCTAAAGGAAATTATGACCAAAAAGGTTTGAATTGCTACCCCACCTTTTGGGTTTGAGAACTCATTGTCTAGGATGAATAAAATGCATAATTGCAGCCTTAAGTTTTGAAGTCCTATTTGAAGGTGATAGGAAATTTGTTTGAGGTCTTTCTCCTTTCTTTGCATCATTTATACATGACCTAAAAGAGCATAAATATTGTTTCCTTTATATCCTGATGTAGATGCTTGACCTTTGTCCTTTTTAAACTATTTTGAACAAGAAGGTGGTGATGATTCAGACATTCTAGAAGGAAAACCAATGTGATTCCTTCTAAGAATATTTTTTAACTCATCAATATCCTTCTTATAACAATAGTATTCTTCATGTCCATCCTTCTTGCAATATGCACTAAAGAGCCTCTCCTTCTTAGATAACTCTCCTTTTGAGGATTTTGATTCTTTATGTGGCTTGTTCTTTTTTTCCTTTTGCTTCTTATCAAGAGTTTGTGATTCTTTCTATACCTTTGACTCACTAGCCAACAATTTTTGTGACTTGAAATACTTGATTAGACCCATGTTCATTAACTTATCTTCCTATTGGATTAGAAGATTTACAAAGTCATAAAACTTAGGATCAACATATGATGCTCCCATAGAACGTCGTTGGGTATGAAAGCCAGAAACAAACACTAAATAGTCAGGACCAAGCTTAGATAACACATTTAGAATCAATTGTAAATCCTCTTTATCAATGTTGCATTCCTTCAACTGAGTTCTTAGTTGTTTAACTTTGGAGATATAGTCTTGGATGTGGTCAAAACATTTTGGATCAAGATTCATCAAGTCATTATCAATCTGATATCCCATAATCTTATTTGTTTTACCATACAAATTTTCAAAAGATTTCCTTTCCTCTTTAGGTGTTTTGCATGATTCAATATGAAATTGTAAATCAAATGAGACTAATGAACATATGCATCCAAGTCTTTTCTCACAATTAATCTCCCATGTTTCCAATTCTTTAGCATCAATAGGTTGAGAAATGATTTCCTTTAGATAACCTATTAGACCTTTTTCCCATGAGATAGTTCCATATTGTTTTTCTCCATGTACCATAATTATGTGGAGTTAGGAGTTCAATTTGAGATTTCCACACTGCAAGAACACAAACCAAGAAAAAAGAATTCAATCAACCACTGCAAAATTACCCCCCCAAATTACTCAATCAAGAAAGCCCCCAAGAAATATCTGATTTGTGGCACTTTATACTTAGTGTGTTTATAGTTGCCACTTGCCAAAAACACCAAAGTGGCCTTGATCTTGGTACATGGAAATGCCAAAAATAGGCCACAAGCTCAAATTAAATTTTTTACAGCATATGAGATCAAATTGATTACACCACTGAAAAGTACACAAAAAAAATACACTTTCAAAAAAGAGTTCACCCACAAATGTTATCATAGGAGCAAGATATGAGCCTTGAAGTTCCCAAAATGAGGACGAAGCAACAACACCTATGAGAATCTCTAATTTATGGAAAAACCAAACACCAAAACCAAAATC
Organism: Sequoia sempervirens; assembly: GCA_007258455.2. Lineage (NCBI taxonomy): Eukaryota > Viridiplantae > Streptophyta > Pinopsida > Cupressales > Cupressaceae > Sequoia > Sequoia sempervirens. Next base: position 62,092 of record VDFB02367925.1, on the reverse strand, counting down.
TAATTGCACCACTATGAAGAGCACAAAAAATTAGCCCAAATAAAAAAAATTTGCTCGAAAAAAGGAGCCAAAATGAGCAAGATTTTTGAGTTTGAAAATAAGCTGCAAAAATCAAAACTCCATTGGAGAGGGGTGAGAAAAAAACTTAAGCACCAATGACGTCAAGATTCCGCATGAAAAAAATTGTTGGTCTTCAGCCCGTTAAAAAAAGAATATACCCTTGGTAAACAGAATATTTTGTAGGCTGGAAAAGTTAATTTTGACAGCTATAAGACCATCATGGGTAGGTTGGGGGTCAGGCAAAATCTTCAAATGCCAATAGAATATTCTTGTACACCGCTGATTTTGACCGGTCTACCTAGTTTAGTCAATGAGCCAGATTTTCTAAGATGATCGATCAATTTTTAAATTTTTGTCGCCTATGCTGATTGACCACCAGTTATTCAATAAAAGGCCCACTAATTTTTTGAAGTTATCAGCCAAAACCCTCTACGAGTACGACTTGCGAATTATAGAGTATTGTGGTACTCTTTTCCACACAAAATTCTCCTTTTCTTTTGATTTTTTTTTAAACTTTTGCAATGATTAATAAATTTCAATTATACTTTTCTGAAATAATAATTTTCTTTTAAGTTCTCAAAAAAAAATATTTGAAATAAAATATATTTAAAAAAAAATTGTACCACTGCAATTGTGACACCTAGGGGGCCTACGGCTCCCTAAGTAATTTTTTTTTACCTCACTAGACAACTACGCTGATTTGGACAATTTGATAGTCAATCTTAGATGTTTTGAACTTTCTGGATGTGATGCCAAGGTTGGATTTTACCCAAAATGCTCCAAAAATGCAGCTACCTTTTGGATCTGGCAACCACTCTTCAGCTTCAAACCCTCATGGATTTGGTCTCGTATGTCCAATTTGGATGAAACAAAAGGAAAAATCAACTTTCTCAAACCTTTTGAATGTAATGGTGAGCTTAGATTTACACTAGAAAGCTCTGATTTGAACCTGCAATAAAAAGCCAAAAATTGGAACCTCCCTAAATCTAGTATTTCTATCAAGTATTTTTTATTCTCCAAATCATCATATGATGCAAGAGAAGAGCATACTCAACTTTTCAAGATTTACCATCTCTCTTTAGAAAAATACTATCCAATGGAACCCAACCCGTTCTGATACCATGTTAAAACTGGCTATCATTGCCAAGATCTTGAGGCCAAATGGAAAACACAACAGAGAGAATATGCAAATGCAAATATGATTCAATTGATATGAAAAATGTAGTAGAAACCCCTTGGTTATATAGCCAAGCTGAGATACAAGATGTCATAAGATTATGACAAGTGTCTTAATCATATGACATGAGACAACTAATCACACTTACCTAGGTTCACATGTGTTATAAGTCAAAAGATAAGATAACAACTAATGACAACTAACGCCTTCTAGAAAGATTCATTCCTAGGACCTAAGTAAACTTAACATGTGTAAATAAGTACCCTAGAAATGAATTGACTAGGTATAAGAATTTATTTACACCAACATCCACGAACACATGGATTCCATGAAGGACAAGAAACTTCAAAAAATCCAAGCTCTTAAAGATTAAGCGAAAAAGCACATAGCTCAATAATTCCAACGGACGATGGATTCTATGAAGAACCAATACTTTGATGATTTCTAAAGCATGTGAATTCAATGATGAGAGAATGAATGTCGGGTTTTCTAGACTTTGAAGGATTAAACAATAATTTTAAGCTTGAACAACCATACCCCTACATTGGACCATCATTCAACCTTTTAAATGAAATCACAAACGTAGATTAATGACAAACCTAAATCTATTGCACTTTGATGAGCATAATTATTAGAATCACATTCAACAAAAACAACCTAGGGTTTCAATAGCAATGCACCCAACAATTTTAAATTAATATTAGCGTAATCAAATTGATTAGTGATAATACTTCAAACACAATTCAAGGATACCCTAGTTTGTATCAATCAAACCCAAAATCTATAAACTACATTAAATTGACATCAAAACATAAACTCTAGTTCATCAGTGACACCTTAAACTCAAATTCACATTTCGAATGCAAATGAAAAAGAAAATAAAAGCAATTTAGAAACATAAATTGAATTAAAATCGAGTTGAATATCATACAGCATATAGAATCAAAGTGCAAATCACAATAAAATTGGTTCAAACTTAGAAAATACAACCTTAAATCATGACCTAGGGAAAAATAACCATTCAAATCACCATCAAATTCATTTGTAAAGCCAGACCGAGGAGGTTTAGACCCTACCTTGTGATCTGAATGGTGAAAAGGGAGTACAAATTACACCTTGGAAACCCTAGCAATAATCAACAAAATCCACACACACAATCCTCAAAAACCCTAGCTCCAATCTACTTAAGTACTCAAAATCTCCTTGAACATGAAAACTTCAAGATGTCAATAGCATAATAGCATAAAAAAGAGTTAAATTGCATTATAAATCAAGCCAAATGATGCATTAATGGAAAATTTCTTGTTTGCAAAGTGAAATAAATGATGTGACAAGACATTTAGCTAGGGCTTAGGGAATTTGCTAGGGCAAGGATTCTCCGAAAATAAGGATTTCAGAGAATTTTCTTGGGTCCAAATTTTAGGAAAATGATACCTTTAGGGATTTTTCCAAGAGAAGGATTTAGCGAAGGTGAAGCTTTTGGGGAATCCGTCGAAGAAAGGATTTCCCGAACTTGAACCCACTTGACCATTTTAGGGACTTAGTCATTTAGATGCTTGAACATGAGGCCAATTTTTGCAAATAAATTCACCCAAAATACTAATGCAATCATTAAAATCTCAAATGGTGAAGTGATCCAAAATTCAAAGGACCCATCCCTTAAGGGAAAAAAGTAGAACCTAAAACACAAAAGCAAGCAAAACAAAGAAAAGAGGGTCCTTTCCTCCGATGGGGTGTGTGTGAAAAAAATTCACAACACATATCATTGGAATCAATCTTGCATCTATCTTGCTTCTTACTTATTTCATACTTCAACTCACAACAACATCAAACTTATTTATATTAAGTTCGACCTCAAAAACCTTCTCTAATGTCGACAACTAGCCATTATGCATATAAATTTAAAATAGGTTGGCACCTAAACATTCATGTGGTGGATAGGGATGAAGGTGACCTACATAAATTCTTAATTAGGACCCAAATACATCCCAACACACCTCAACATGCTTTCATAATTTTGCATGTAGTGTCAAACACAAGGTCATCCAACACCCATGCAAAACACCATAAACATTGAGTACACACTTCCACAAATTAATCTATAATATATGAACAACATAATTCACTTGAGAATGATCTAGAATAATCCATGAACTAATTAAGATTCATCAAACACTTCATCCAAGCTTGCATCATACAAATTCTTCAATCTGAGAACAACTAGTAACCCTTACTTGCATATTAATAAATGAAACTCACTATGTACTGCATCAAATCAAGTAAAACCTCGAATACAAAAAGATAAAAGAAATATAAATAACTCCCCAAGTTCACACAACCTAAACTCAGACAGTGGAGAAGTGTAGAGAAAATACATTTCTCCTAGGCCACAAAAAAGTCACTAAACAACTGGTTCACACATTGGTGAAAATATCTCGCACCGTACAATGATCCAAAAATCCAAATTCTGGATATAGAAACCTTTGAAAACCTTGAATAACCTATAAGATCCACATAGGCATAGCTTCAACATAGAAGAAATGTGGAGCACAATATTGGAGCACACTATGAACACTTGCACAACATAGTTTACTTTGTTTATCATTTTTTTTCAAAAGCACTTGGAAACCAAGTACTACTGATATCATCTCAACTCATTACTTCAATCCAACTCATCTTCAGACACTGCAACAAAAAGATAGCTCCATGTACTCACAACACTACCTCAATATCTCAACTATACATGCACACCCTACATCAACTTATTTTCTTCTTTTTCAAAATTTTCTCAATATCCTCGACATCTTCATTGCATAGTTGACATCAATGACAAGACTAGTCAATAGACTTACTGTTGACATCAATAACAACACCTTCATACTTGTAACAGTTTACATGGAAAAACTGGATGGATATTAGTTATTATATCAATCACATGTGGTTTGCAAATTGAAAAAGGCATTGTATGGATTAAAGCAAGCTCCCAAAGCTTGAAATGCAAGATTAGACAGATACTTGATACAACAAGGATTTAGTAAAGGTACCACATATATCAATCTTTACTTCAAAATTGAGGAAGACAAGATCTTGATAGTGGTTGTGTATGTGGATGACATTATCTTTGGAAGAAATGAAGCTATATGTAAGAAATTTATAGAGGAGATGTAGAAAGAGTTTGAGATGTCAATGTTTGGGGAGATGAATTTCTTCCTTGGGCTACAAATCAATCAAATAGACAAAGGTATATTCATTTCATAATCAAATTATGTCAAAGAGATGTTGAAGAAGTTTGGAATGGATGACTCCAAACTGGTATGTACTCCTATGGTGACTAGGTGCAAATTGATCAAGGATGATGAATCACCTAAGGCTGATAAGAGCAAGAATAGATCTTTGATTGGTGGATTGCTATATCTAACTGCTACTAGACTGGATATCATGCATGCAGTTTGTCTTGTAGTTAGATTTCAAGAAGATCCTAAAGAGTCACATGTTGCAACAATGAAGAGGATATTCATATATTTAAATGGAACTCTGGATTATGGCTTGTGGTATCCTAAGGATACTAATTTCACATTAAGTGCATACACAAATGAAGATTGGGCTGGTTGTGTTGATGATGGGAAAAGTACAAGTTGTGGTGCATTCTTTCTTGGATGTAGATTAGTTTCATGGCTGAATAAGAAGCAAGATTCAATTTCTTTATCCACTGCAAAGGCTGAGTATACTGTAGTAGAATCTTGTTGCACACAAGTATTGTGGATGACACAAATTTTGAAGGACATCAGAGTAATGTATGATGAGCCTATTTATATCTTTTGTGACAATACAAGTGCAATTAACATTTCAAAGAATTTAGTGGTGCATTCAAGGACAAAGCATATATCAATCAAGTATCACTTTCTGAGAGATAAGGTTATGGAGAATGAGGTGAAGCTTGAATATGTACCTACAAAGGATCATATTGCAAACATTTTCATTAAGGCCCTCCCTAAGGATATGTTTGAGTATCTCCAGGAGAAGTTGGGGGTTATTTCCCCTCCCTCTTTGAACTAGATACATATGGAGTTACATTAGTCTAGTGGATCTATAGATTCATCTTTTTTCTAGACTGATGTTGGTGGCTACCTCTTAGGGGGAGTAGGTAGTGTCATTGTTGTAGTAAGGAATATGTGTTTTCATTGTACAAGAGTTTTTGATTTGGTTGTGTGTACTCCTAAGGGGGATTATTCACAACAATAAAAGGAAAATGATGTGAATTTGCAAGTATCTTGGTTAATGTCAAAGGGAGAGAACAATGAAAAACACTTTATCCTTTTCCATTGATGTTAGAGGGGGAGAAAGAATCATGTGAAAAAAACTATCTCCACCGGTGAAGAGAAAAGGAAATAATAGGTGTGTTCAGATCTATTGTGTCTTTGATGGTTTTTCACATCATGCATTTCCATCAATGACAAAGGGGGAGATTGTTGCAAGTATCAAGGTGTTCTCATTGATTTCAACAAGTTGATGTTGTCATTGATATCAACTATATGTTGAGGAAGAATGTTGTAGTTGGTGCATGTATGGAATAACCTTGTTTTTGCATGTATAGTTGAGATATTGAGGAATTTTTGTGAGTAAATGGAGCTATCTTTATGTTTCAATATTTGGAGAAGTGTTGGAATGAAGCAGTGTGCTAAGATTGTGTCTTTAGTACTTGGATTCCAAGTTCTTTCGAAAAAAATAATAAATAGAGAAAATAGTGTTGTGCAAATGTTTAGAATGTGCTCTAGTATGTGCTCTGCATTTTTTTGTGTTGATTTTATGCTTATATGGAATTGATATGTTGTTCAAGGTTGTCAATAGTTGTTATATCTAGAGTTTGGGTTTTTGGATCATTGTACAAAGTAAGATGTCTTCACCAATGTGTGAAGTAGGTATTCAGTGTTATTTGTTGTGGTCTATGAGAAATGTATTTTCTCTACATTCCTCCATAGTTTGGCTTCAAGTTGTGCAGATCTTGGAAGTTGTTCATGTTGATTGTATTTTTCAATATCCAAGGTTTTGCTTGATTTGGTGTAGTACAACACATGTGTTTCAAGTGTTAGTGTGCATATAAGGTTAACTAGATGTTTTGGATTGAAGTATTTGTATGATGCAAGTTTTGATGAAGTATTTGTTGGATCTCAAGTGGGTTATGGATTGTTCTAGATCATGTAAAAGATGTTTGTGTGGTTTTCATGTCATCTTGATCAAGTGGGAAGTGTGTAATTAATAGTTTTATGGTGTTTAGCATAGGTAATGATTGACCTATTGTTAACACTATATGTGAAGCTCGTGGAAGTGTGTTGAGGTGTGTTAGGGAATATTTGGTTCCTATCTAAGGATTTATAAGGGTTTCCTCCATTCCTATCCATCGTGGGAATGTTTGGGTGTTGACCTAATTTGGAATTGTGAATGTAAAGGATGTGTTGCCAACCTTGGAGAAGGTTTTCAAGGTTGAGGATGGTATAAATAAGAGTGGTATCATTGGAAGATCTTAAGATAGATTTGAGATAGATGCAAGTGATGAATGTGATGTGAATTATAGAAGTATAGATGTAAATTTGAGAAGAGCAGTGTGAACTTCAAAGTGTTGGACTTCTAAATGCAGTGAGCTAAAGGGATCCACAATCATTCAAACAAGGATGCAAAAGCATTGGAGCAATTGTGGTGGACTCTTTGTTGCATTGAGGAGTTGTTCTCTATAGACACAAAAAATATACTGATTGATCTCGAACACTAAATCCTAATTTACTAACACCAGTTCATCCAGAATCATCTCCTTTAATCGAATAATCTTTATTTGATTAAATTCATCATATTTCATCTTTTAATTAAATAAATCAATTTTGTCTAATTAAATCATTATCTCCTATTAATTAAATAAATTATTTTGTTTAATTAATCCTATTCTCTTCTTTTAATTAAATAATTCATTTTATTTAATTAAGTTCTAAAGTCATTTCTTTTAAATGAAATAAATTAATCTTTATTTGATTTAAATCTAACACCGTCCCCTTTAATTAAATAAATCCAATCTTATTTAATTAAATCTAATATTCATTATTCCTCTCATTTTGATTTATTTAAATCCTAAAATCTAAGTCAAAGTGTCAAATCAGCTAAATCTTCATCTAAATTAATCAAATCTTGATTAATCCTAACACCAATCCCTTAACTCCTCTAGATTTTGCAGCTTGCACATGAAAATCAATTTAATTGATTTATTAAATCTCCTATTTTCATTCAAAAGGGGATCAAGTTGGAATATTCTTCAAATTTAAAAATTCCCTCCCAAAAGGTCTTGTCCTCCAACATGGCATTAAAAGCCTCTTACAAGTCATTTTTCTTGAGCCAAGTGGCAATAACTCATCTTCCACATCTCCCTCCAACATGTCACTTCTCCATTTTCAAATATCCACCTAATGGCATTAATGTGCACATTCATCTTGATCCTATCCTACCCAACATTATCTAGGCCATGAAGCACTATCTAAATGAAGCATTCCTCCATTCAAACACCTTATCTAATCACAAGATAATCCTTGGAATCCTTTGCGTGCTTACCATATACATCCATCCACACACCTATCAAGGTATCCATCCATGGCATTCCATACATTGCTAGACACTGGGGGAAAATATTTACATCTTGCTTTAGGAATAAATCGTGATCTATATCTTCCAACTTATGTGATCCGAACATTGACAAACATGGCATCAAATTAATCAAGCATTTGTGATCCAAAATCCAAATACTAGCCCATGGCATATCTTGATAAGAAGATGTACCTTATCAAGCTTTATCTTTCATCGAACATTGATCCAAATAATCAATATCTGTTGCATCTAACATGTTCCTCAACATCACATCAAATCATTCAAAAAAACTTTTGTTCCAAACCAAGCTTCAAAATCCTGATCAATCAAATCCAATCAATCCATCATCATCTCAGTCCTTGTTTTGTTTAAAACTATCCTTGCATTGTTGTGTATCCTCAGCAATGTTATCATTATCAATCTTGATCAATCAAATCCAATCAATCCATCATCATCTCAGGATATCCATCTCAATCCTTGTGTTGCTTAACACTATTTTGCATTATTGTGTATCCTCAACAATGTTATCATCATCAATCCATCAATTCGATCAATCAAACTTAGCTTGGTTTTCAACAAAATCCCAAACAGAGAACTGATATCATCACACATATCCATATCCAAATCGTCAAAATCATGCAAAAATCCAAAACATATCAAAATCCCAAAACAAGTTAAAAAGTCAAAAAAAATGTCAAAAACATGTTATCCGAACTACGTCGTCTCTGAGCTTAAATGTAGGAAAGGCTAATCTTTGATCAGCTCTCAAGACACAAAATCCAAAAACATTCATAAAATATCATAAAACACCAAAACATTGGAAAATTTAAAAACAAAAAAAATTGCAAAACATCTCAAAAATACCAAAAACAACCTCAAAACATCAAAAACATCCAAATATTTGAGAAAATCCATCTATCCCATTTTTCATTCACTCACAATAAACATTCACTCATAATAAACGATCATCATCCTCAACCTTTGGTAAAAAAGTCGAAAACAAGTCTAGCAAATTAAAAGTAAAAACTCAAATGTCAAGGTCTCCAGTCTAGGTTAGTAGGTGAACAAGTTGGTCAACTCTTCATATCAATAGCCCATCATCCTATTTGTCCCAAATCCTCTAATAACATCACATGTCCTAGGATGCATCCTTCCCACAATGGACATCAACATCAAGCATCATCGTAGTGTAGTCTTCGCTAGCGGTATGAAGAACATTAGCTTGTTTGTTTACTTGATCTTTTTCTTGTTGATTTATCTTATTGCACTCATTCCAATGACCTCTTGATGTTATCCAAACAAAGGGATTTAGAGAGAAAGGAATGGGGAAATGATAATTATATTTTTATCTGTTGTGCTTGTTCGATATTCTTGTAATATAACCTTGTTCATGCCTATTTTTTTGGTCTATAGGGAGGGTGTTTTAGGTGTCTTGTTGACCACATAGGAAGGCTTGCCTTTCTATGTTTTGGTTTGAGATGTTTGGAATATCTAAACTACATTATGAATAAGGTTATGTATGCCAAGTGTGAACAGGAATACTCCTATATGATTTTCAAGTCAAAGTCCATCACACTAGATGCAATGCCATTTTGGTTCTTTATACCTTGATGCATTGTGCCTATGTGTGTTATCAAACATAAGGTAAGTAGCCCTTTTAAAATCCCAATTCCTGATAAGAAAATCATCATCATCATTCATTGTTATCTCTAATAAAGTCTCGACAGATCATGGACTTGTTGGACCCTCTTTTCATCATCTCATTTCTTCTATCCTATTTCTGTGCTAACATAATATCATGTCCATCATGCATCCACAAACCATTAGCATACATAAATCTCATAATCATGAAATCTCACATTATCCATCTCACATGCATTGCATTATCATTTAAGATGTTTAGGATAATATAGTTTTTCTATTCTCAACATCTTATTTCATCTCATTTTCATCGCCATCATAACCATCCATACATCCATCTTGAACCTCTTTGTCGCAAGATCGACCCTCAAATCGAACTTTTCATCTGATCTCTCGAGGGGGCAGTATACCAATGTATTTCTTCTGTTGGGGCAGTAGTGGGGCATCTGAAAAAAATAATTTTTTTTTTTAATTTTGATCTTGGAAAAGTTATTCTTTGAACCAATACAATAGGTACATTGCTTCAAAGAGGGGAAAAATGTAGACACATAAAATATATTGATTGATCTCATGCACCTAGTCCTGATTTACTAACTCTAGTTCATCATGAATCATCTCCTTTACTAACCATTTAATCGAATAATCTTTATTTGATTAAATTCTTCATATTTCATCTTTTAATTAAATAAATCATTTTGTTTAATTAATCCTAATATCCCTCTTTTGATTAAATAAATCACTTTATCATATTTCATCTACTTTAAATTAAATAAACTAACATTTATTTGATTAAATCTAACATATGTCATCTCTTTTTAATTAAATAAATCAAACTTTATTTAATTAAGTCTAATATTCATATTCCTCTCATTTTGATTTAAATGAATCCAAAAATCTAAGTCAAAATGTCAAATCAAACTAATTTCAATCTAAGTTAATCTAATCATGATTAATCCTAACTCTAATCCATCAAATCCTCTAGATTTTGCAACTTGAGCATGTAAATCAGATTAATTGATTTATAAATTCATCCATTTTCATTAAAAAGGGCATCAAATTGGAATATTCTTCAAATTTGGATTCTCCCTCCCAAAAGGACTTGTCCATCCAACAAGGCATTAAAGGCCTCTTACATGTCCTTTTTCTTGATCCAAGTGACATTAACTCATCTTTCAACTCTTCCTGCACAAGCCAACTTTCAAATTTCAAATCTCCACCTAATGGCATTTATTTGTACATTCATCAAAATGTGCTCCACCTCCTTCCACTAGCATGTTGGAAAGTGGCACAATGCCATTGGCATATGTTTAGTCCCACATTCATCCTTTTTTCTCATTCTTCCATCCTTCTTTCCTATAAATGGAGAACTCTTTTACTAATTTGGGATCCACAACTTTATGCAAAGTCATTATCTACACATTTTATGCAAGTTCATCCATTGTTCATCAAGGTTTTCATAGCATTTTATCACCATAGTTAGGTTATTGCAAATTTCATCAAGGAACACCATTGTTCATCATCAAAGTTTGCAAGGAATTATTAAAGGGCTATTTTCCACATCAAAATAGCACGAATTCCCCCATCAGATGTTGGGTTTGAGCACTTGAATAGGATTTAGATTGCTTTTACTTGATTTCTTATTCATTATTCTTCAAATTAATTGCATGGGGAATGCTAGTTTAGATTTGTATAATTGACTAACATTGTGTTGTTTGTTCATGTTTGTGTAGGTCTAGATCAAGCATTCACATTCTCTATGTAACATTTCTCTTCTATCTTCTTTTCTTTTTGTGGTAGTGAGCCCTGGTTGTGAGCCCTTTTGGACAGTGTGTCCTATTTTGGCAGTGAGCCCTTGTACCAGTTTTGTAATTACTTATATTGTGAGCTAATCCTCACCATGGTTTTTCCCTCATTGGGTTTTCCACGTAAATTTGGTGTTCTCATATGAATGGTGTTGTTTCAATTTCTATTATTTGCATCTCATGTTTAATCACTATAACAAAATAAGGGTTTAATGAATTCTTGTGGATTTGATTATTGTTAAGGGTTTTTGATGTTCTAAATTGATACAACTAATTCACCCCCCCTCTTATTTTTCTTCTTCATTCAATAGTTCTCTCTATGATTTATGTGTGTGGTTTGTCTTGATAAGGTATGGGGGTAACTAAGGTCCTTATGTGTGATTGGGATTGTCTCTAGCATAATCCAAACATCCTATACAAGTCAAAGGCCAATCTAAAACTTTCTTGTATCAAGATAAACATGCTTTATGGTAATTTCCTCACATGTTCCTATAAGGGTCTATTGTCAATAATCTAAATCAGGACACCTTTTATTTGACATATTTAAATATTTGACAAGTGAATATTACTATCACCAAGGTTTGTCTCAACTTAGTGTACATCTTCCACTTGTCCATATATTATATCTTAATCAAATGGAAACAAAAGCTTCCTTCACAATCCATGTTTAGGTATGCATACAACTGCTTGTTTCATGTCCCATAGTAGAAATGATCTATGATGATAAAACATGTACTACTACAAGCTCAAGTAATAACAATCATTTTACCAAATCTAGATGAACGGTCTCTTTGAAAAGTTTTTTCACTCCTTATTAACCATTTATTTTCTTCACACTAACAGGTTTCGTAGTCATTTCGGTGGCATACTGTGACATGCCAAAAATAAATATATTATCTGTATCATCCTACATCCATAAACATGTTAGAATACCATAATAATCATATGCATATAGGTCATACATATTACATAAGAAAATTATGAAAAGATAAACCATATTGCATATCATTTCACAAAACATCATCATCCATATAAAAATCATATTGCATATCGCATAACATGTTCCAAAACATAAATCTGTCATCATATACACAACATATAAGCATCAATAATGTCATCATCACATAGAAATTAAATTAAATTCATTCATTATGTCATACATATAAGCATTATATATATATGTATATATATGTATATATATACGTATATATATGTATATATATATATATGTATGTATGTATGTATGTATATATGTATGTATCCATCCATGGATCATAAATAACATCATAAAAAATCATATGCATAAAAAATAACACATCATATAATCACCTCAAAAATGGTGCATCTCATATATATCCAAAAGAATTAGTGTCACCATACAATAATCAAATATCGGTCAAAATGTGGAGCTCGCAGGCTCGATCCAAAAAATAACACATGTATGTAACATAATCATACATTGCTAGTACTACCCATGTTCCCAAAGGTAGATGTCATATCCTCTCTATGAACCAATCCACTGTCCCGTGATCTATCCATCAACCCCCTCCAAGAGTGTTGTGTTGAATGGTAAGGATAAGGCCAAGGCTAGGAGACACCACCACTACTCTGGGACTGTCTAGAATGTATCCTACACTGGGACCTTCTCATCACCTCGATGAAACCAGGCTCTCTCTATGATGGAGGCACTTCCCTTTCATATAAATCTTGGTAATACTACTCAGCCCTATTCGACCTATGGATCTCTCGAGCTAGATCTATTGTCCCACACTGATCATGCTAATAAAATCTAGGGCACTCTGATCTACCTTTTCCACCTAAATCATGACCATATCCCTCTTAGCTCTCAACTGAGATATCTCAACATGAAAGGCCTATGCCTGTGCTTGTAGAGTTTCCACTTGGGGATCTATCACCCTATCCCCCACATCCTCCTCTATCACCTCCATGATGGGTATCTCTGACAAACCCTCCTCCATGACCATTATTTTCCGCATGTCCACCTCCTCTCTATCCTCCATCTCCTCTCTCTCCTCCTCTTTCCCAACCTCCTCAACCTCAATTTCCATGCCAATGTCCATATCTAGATGTTGATCTACTTATAAATCCTCCTCCTACCTAGGAGGAACATCTACTTGCATAGGAGCAACTAAGACATCTGCCCTAACACCCTCCTCCTGATGAGGAAAATCCTCTCCCTCTCAACCACTAGCTTTCCTCGATGCTTGAAGTGGGCATACACCTCTATCACCTCTCCCTCCTCTATCTACTCTCACTCCTCTATATCCTCTCCCTCCTCTACCACCTCTCTCTCCACCACCCCCACATCCCCATTATCCCCCTTGCCACCATCATCCCCTTTCCCTCATCCTCGGCCACAAAAGTTTCCTCCTAGACCTCTCCCAAGCCTCTCTGCTGGGGCAAGTTGGTCTGGATCTATATAATGGATGGGCATGTGCTTGAACCACCATGCATCATACTCGGGTGCGGTACTCGCATTGATGACCTCTATTGGGGCACCCCACTGAACAAGTTACAATGCATCAATCTCCAACTCCGCTACCTCCACACTATCATGTGTCTTCATAGTTAAGTCTCCCAACAAGACCTAGCAAACTTTGTGGTACCAAAAATAAGCCCTTTCTACTCCCCAAATAGTCGAAGGACCCACTTTGGTAAGTATCGATCAATGATGTGTTGGGACTGTACTATCCTCCCAATAAGGTATCATGTCTAGTGATAATATGGAAAATGCTCAGCATTGTCCTCCCAAGGACATTGTGGTTATGGTCTCTAGGTGAATGCATCAAGAATGTCAATAGCATGATGTTGATACCCGACATCACCAACCATACCTTTGTCACAACTCACCCATACATGTATACATAGGGAAGTCTTGCTACAAGTTTTCTTAAAGCAGGTGGCTAGAACACCACAATATGCTCCTATGCCCAGACCATGGGTAGAGTAGTCTCACAGCTAATCAACTGACCATCTTGATAGGCTACATCATGAAGCTAAAAGTATAGCTTGGAAAGAATGTAAGGTCCCCAAGCATATATTGTAGAATGTGTCATCATCTCTATGAGCACCTCTCCCCATCCAACAGGGAACCCATGTCCTTGATGGTGAGCAAACAATGTCAGTAATCACACTATAGATAACAATGACCATCCTCTCATATCTATCCACCAAAACATCCCACTAGATCTCATAATCCTTGATATCGACGTATGCTATGTCATCATACTCAAAGGCTCCCTCAAGACCAAAATACCTATGAATAGTGTTGTATACCACACACTCCCCACAAATTGGAAGATGCATGATCCTCCGAAAAATCCTCCAAAGTAATGGTGACCTTCTTGGTGGGTAAATGAAATGAACATGTCTCATAATTTCATCTCTCGAAGAGAGCCAGGTCAACAAATTGTGATTAGCCCAAATGATGGGCATAAAAGTAACATGATATAGGCCCAAGGAATGAAGAGTATCCCTCTCCTCATCAATCAATCTATCTCACAATCAAAAGGTGGGAGGTCGGATCTCTTAAGTATAAATGGATGGATATCGCACTTGTGATCACAAGAAAATCACATGCAATCAATTAAAATGCCTAAGAAAACCTATTGGACTTAAATTGAAGAGAAATTTCTCACAAGACAGCTCAATTTTCCAAACAATCAAATGTGTTACACTATTACAAGAATGTGGCGAATAGATCAATTATGACATACGATTAAGAAATTGTGGCAAACATAGCACATGCAACATACAATTAAGCAGGTGCAACAAATGTAGTCCATGTGGCATATAATTAATCAGGTGTGGCAAACATATCACATGTGGCATATTTTTAAGCATTTGCAACTAACTACAACAAATGTGACATACTAACCTACAAATGTGTTGCACCAATGTAGGTGTAGTGCAAAAATCAATTGCACATAGCCTAAAGTAGATGTGGCTTTAACCTCAAATGCATCAAACCAAACATATGTAGTGAACCAAGCCACACATGTGGTGAATGCAATTGCAGTTGTGATGCACAAAGTGCACCACATCTACTTGCTCATGTTCAAGCCCTAAAATTTATCAAAAAATTAAAAAATTACAAAGAAAGGAAAGAGTATATACCACGTCCCCTGAGCCCTCTGACCATTGGAAGGTCATAACCCAATATCTGTGGTGTCCAATGAATAGAACAAGCGACATTTTGGCAGTAGCTTCGCAAGGGAATTACACTTAGAGCTCTAAAAATTTCTAAGGTAAAATGCACAAATGCGCCAATTTCACCCCCTAGGGCCTATTTTTACCCTTCTAGGGTAGGATTTTTTACCCCCTTCATAATTGCATGCATCAAATTTTGACTTTGAACACTAATATAGATCCCCAAGAGGGCCTCATATCCAAAAACAAAGCTACAAACATAATCAACACTATAAAATTGACTTTTCGAAACAATTTATCACTAAAAAAAAAAAAAAAAAAAAATTCTAAGGGGGAATTAATCTATCTTGTTGTCACTAGGGCATGCTAGGGCAACTCCTAAGCACAAATCTCTAAATTTTCTTTGACATAATGCTATAAACACATTATATCAAAGAGGGGAAAAATGTAGATACCCAAAATTGTCCTGACCTATGAACAACACTTTTCAACTAAAATGATTAAACAATGCATTATTATTTAATTATTATCATTTTTTGTAATCTACTATTAATTAATTAATTTAACATTAGTTAATCAATTCATCCTCAATCATCATTTCAGACTAATTAAATAAATCTTATTTATTTAATAGTCTTGATTATCCTTATTCTCCCTCACCAATTAAATAAATCTTATTTATTTAATAATGCCCAAACTAAACATTATTCTTCTAGATTAATTAAATAAACCTTATTTATTTAATTATGTAGCTAACTTCACCTATTCTTCTATTTTAATTAAATAGTTATCATTAATTATTTAATGAACATCAAACACCCTTCTCGTATTAAATAATTGTTACAAATTATTTAATTAAATCACTTTCCCACTTCTAGATTAAATAATTAAATTAATCATTTAATTCTCCAATATTCACTCAACATGATCAATTGATAAATAAACTTTTATTTATTAATTCAAATACATCTTGCACGTTCCTCTAAAAATTAATTAATCTAATTAATTAATTATCCTTACACATTTTGATTGGTCAAATCACATCCACTAATTAATCAATCTAAATTGTTGTTTGATCAATCATATCCATTGATTAATCCAATCCCACTAATTAATACACCCCTCTCCACCAATTATTCTAATTTCATTGATTATTCAATCCAATCCCACTAATTATCCAATCAATTTCATTGATTGGTTAATCTATTCAGTTAACTACTTAATCTATTTCCTCTCAACACACATTGACCATTGATCTTGATCTCCAATCTTTGCAACCAAATTGTTCATTTCAAATAAGAATTTCTATAAAATAATCCTTCTCATGTTTTTGGCTAACCACGAATTCATGATATTTGTCATTCTTCATCATTCAACAATGTTCTTGATCTTGAAGCAAATAAGCACATAAAAAATCTGAGAGCCACATTCAAGGAGACAAATGGAGAGAGACAATGAAGGTGAATCAAAAATCACTTGGAAGGGAAGGTGAATTGGTATCATTTGTATATGTTTCCATATTGCTTTCATTATTCATTAAATAGATTAGATTTGAGATTTCCATTTGAATTCTCTAAGTTTAGTGGTTTCTTAGATTATATTCATGCTTGATGTTGATAGAAGCCTCATTTTCTAGTCTTACACAACCATTTTGGCTCTTCCTTGAGGAAAGTATCCAAGTAGTCTTATATGATCAATTTTGTGTCCTCCTAATGTGATGTAATTGGAAATATGTGATTTAGACCCTAGATCCCTTTTCCCACACCACATCACCATTCAAATCTGCATTCCTTGATGAGTTGAAGTCATTTGGCACATTTCATACAAGGATATTTTCATAGTTGTTTGAAGATCTTGCAATTTTTAGTACTCATAATGATAATAAACATAAAATAAGCAACATCGTACTTATGCATGAATGTGAATTTGATATAATGCATTGCAAGCATGATCTTGCTTAATAAAAGTGTTGTAGAATGTTGTTTATTCTTCTCTTGAATTGCCTTGATTGCCTTTTAGGACTCTCAATTGATTTTCATATTCCTTAGATGTTCAAATAGAGAAAAAGACCTATATTTATGTGTGTTTCAACATCTCCCACAGTAGTTATTTTGACAAGACAACAAATGATTTTAAATTTGTAAATATGTTTAGGCTGACAATAAAATATTAAATTTTGGGCCAAAATAGGGTAGATAAGGGTGAGGGCGCCCTAGTTTGGACCTATTTTGAATTTAGGTTGCTTGAGAAATAAATAATAATTTAATTTCCCAAAATTAATTTGATTTTTCGAAGATGACTAGAAAAGGGGTAATTAATAAGCATAATTAGGTTTAATCACTTAAGGTGATCCAAACATAGTGTGAAATTGTCAAGGGTGACAATTTAAAATATTATAATAACTTCATTACAGTGGTTCTCAGTTCATTAGGATTGTCATAACTTCATTAGGAAAGTCATAGGTTCATTAGGATTTCAAAACTTCCTTAAGACAATCATAGGTTCATTAAGACTGTCATAACTTTATTAACATAATCATAGGTTCATTAGGACTATCATAAATTCATGTAGATTTGAAGTTCCTTGTAGTATCCTATCGAATCATGTAATGAGGTAGGTATGCTTCCTACATTGTTGTATTTTGTAGGTTCCTTCAAATTCTCAAGAAAATTATTGTACACACATATATTGTATAAATGTATCCAAAGTGTAGAAGCATATACAAGGCATGTGAAATTTTGGAAAAAATGCCTCAAAGAAATTGTAGCTTTAGAAGAGGGTATGGACATGGACATCAAAGCACAATTGAAAATAGATTTTTTTTTAAATTTGCAATTGTAAGTGTCATCTCAATGACCACAACCATCACAAAAACTTATGCCCAAAATTCATAAATAATAATTTATGTATAAATTCTCTCTTGAATGATTTCAAATTGTGATGAATTTATTTGCAACTTATATTGTGTGAATGAGATTTGAATTTCCTTGAGAAACATGTTCAAAATTATTTGTTGAAAATATTTTAGAAACTTTTAAACAAATGCAAACCAACATCCTACCTTCAACTTCTAAAAAAATCTATTGTACACACATATATTGTAAAAATGCATCCAAAGTGTGAAGGCATGGAGAAGTCATGTGAAATTATTCCGGAAAAAATTCATTAAATAAATGTGTGTATATAGAGAGATATGAATAATCATCTATGTCCCTCTCTCTTAATATACAACATATAGTTATCATTTCTCTCTCTTTCTATACATACACATATGGTAGACATGTATGAAAAATATTGAAGCATAGAAAAGGAACATAAGCTATTTGAGAAACATGTTCCAAATTTTTTTTTTTAAAGGATTTAGAAACTTTTAAACAAATGCAAACTAACATCCTACTTGCCTATACTCAAAATTGGAGATTCGAAAGAGGGTATAGAAATTCATCAAAGCATAATTGAAAATGGATTTTTTTAGATGTTGTAATTGCAATTGCCACTTCCAATTACCACATCCTTTACAAAAGCTTATGCCCAAAACATGTGTTGACTTGTGTCAACATGGACTACGTAAGGTGTGCACATATCATTAACATATTAACTAGGAAAATGCTAGCATAATCATACAGCCAGGTAACAAATACAAAAGGAAATAGATCAAATGAAAAGGATTGTAATTGAACTATTTTGACAAGGTGGCATGCCCAAAAGGTAAAAAGAAAAATATAATGTACCTTAGAATAGTTTGAGATTTGATTTGACAAATTTTTTTTTTTGAAAGTACATAAATAGAAGGATGAAAAGAATAACAAAATAAGTGGTGAAGTAGTTTACTAGAAAAGAAAATAAGAGGGAAGTATAATGTGCACAAAAACAAATGGGACATGGTAGAGAAAGACCTCTCGAGGTTTGAACCTTAGTTGTTGGCCCTATAGGAAAGAAACCCCACCACTTCTAAATACTATAATGTTAGTTACTTAGTATTTTTAATTATGTTTAACATTATGATTTTAGGATTGTGTAATTTTCAATATTAATTGTAGTGTTAAAGTTATCTAATCCTGAAAACTTCATTACATTTTTATCCATTTAAAAAAAAAAATTGCATTTATTTGCTTTCTAAATAATATATTTAACTAGCATATATATATATATTATTTATTAATAATATATATAAAAATTTCAAGAGATATCCTTCTTGAGGCATCTATTATACTTTTATGTGATTAATTGATTAAAAAATAGACGCCTAAAGAAGGATATCTCTTGGCATTTTTATATATATTATTAATAAATAATAAATATATGCTAGTAGCATTTGCAGTGCAACATGGAAGAAAAAAATATTAGAGTTAGGGTTAGGGTAGGGTTAAGGTTAGAATTAGGGTTATGATAACAATTAGAGATAGAATTAGAATTTGGTTGGGCTTATCATCATAATTAGGGTTAGGGTTAGGATTAGAGATAAAATTACAATTAAGGATAGGGTTAGGGTTAGAGATAAAATTAGGGTTAGTATTATAAATTAGGGGTTAGGGTTAAGATTTGACTAGGAGTATGATTAGGGTAAGGGTTAGGATTAAAGATAAAATTAGTGTTAAGGTCAAGGTTAGGATTAGGGTTAGGGTTAAGATTAAGGATAGGGTTAGGGCTAGGATTATACACAGAGTTACGATTAGGTTTAGGGTTAGAATTATTATTAAAGTTAGGGTTAGGGTTAGAGATAGAATTAGGATTAGGGTGGGGTTAGTGTTAGTATTCAGATTTAGGTTAGGGTTAGGGTTGGAGATATAATTAGGATTAGAGTTGGTGTTAGAATTTGCATTAGGTTGTAGTTAGTGTTAGTATTAGGATTAGGGTTAGGCTTATGTTTAGAATAAGGGCTAGGTTTATGTTTAGAGATAGACTTAGGATTAGGGTTGGATTAGCATAACGGTTAGGGTTAGTGTTAGGATTAGATTAGGGTTATGGTTAGGGTTAATATTAGAGATAGAATTAGGATGAGGGGTAAGGTTAATGTTAGGTTTAGGGTTAGAGATAGGATTAGGGTTAGGGTTAGGATTAAGATCAGGATCAATATTAGGGTTATGGTTAGGGTTAGTGATAGAATTAGGGTTTGATTTGGGGATAAGGTTAGCATTAATTTTAGGGTTAGGATTAGGGTTAGGGTTAGGGTTAGGGTTAGGATTAGGATTGGTTTTAGGATTATGGTAAAGGTTGCAAGTAGGGATAAGGTTAGGGTTAGGGTTAGAATTTGGGTTAAGATTAGTGTTAGGATTAGGGTTTAAGGTTTAGGGTTTAGGGATTAGGGTTTATATTATCATAGAATCCTCACCCTAACCCTGATTAAATGCCAATGTACACTAACCCTAATTGAACACCAACAATAAACCTGACCCTTATTAAATCCTAACCAAATAGATCCATAATTGAACCCTAATTGAACACTAACCCTCATCGAGCTCTAACCATTGAATCCTAATTCTAACCCTCATCGAGCCCTAACCATGACCCTAACCCTTTTCGAACCCTAATCATAACTCTATCCCTAACCCTAGCTAAACCTTAACCTTGACCTTAATTGAATCATAACCATAACCCTAATATTTATTATAGAACCCTAACCCTAACCATAATTGAACTCTAATCCTAATTAAACCCTAAACCTAGAACTAATTATATCCCAACTCCAACCCTAACTATAATCCTCATTGAAACCCAACCCTAGTTAAAGTATATCCCTAACCCCAATTGAACCCTAGACCCAATTATAACACCAACACAATGCTTAACCATAAGTAACCATAATTCTAACCCTTATTGTTTTTATTCAAGGGGTAAACACTTTTGACCTGGAGCTATGAACCAAAATACAACCACTCAACAATACCACCTCACACCATGCCAATATTGGAAAAATTCTAACCCTTATTGTAACTTTAATTATAATTCTAATTTTATTATAACCTTGAGAGAAAAACCTAACCCCAATTTTAGACCTAACTCTACCCCTAACAGTAACATTAGTTATAACTATAATTTTAACTTCACTTGTTTAAGTCTAATTTTAATCCTAATCTTAAGCTTCACCCTTACCCTAGCTAACCTTAATTCTAACCCTAACTATGATTTTGATGAATTTAAAATTATAACAATCCTAGCCCTAAGTCTACTTGAACCCTAACCTTAATTAAACTCTAATTAACAACTAACCCTAACTATAATTATAATTAAAACCCTATCCTAACCCTAATTAAACCCCAACCTAGTCCTAACTCTAACCATAATCGAACCCTAATCATAATCCTAAGTCTATTAATCATAATTATTGGTGGAAGCTGGTGGATTCTTTCCCCTATTAGGTTAATTTGTGGAATTCTTCATTGATTCTGAAATTAGTTATTGAAAAGAAAAATATAGAAGAAGATTGAGATGTAGCATAAAGTCTTACTGATTTAGTTATCTATAGGCCTAATGCCTCTTTATATGTCCTTTAACTAACATATATATATATATATATATATATTATTAATAATATATATAGAAATGCTAAGAGATATCCTTCTCGAGGTTTCTATTATACTTTTATGTGATTAATTGATTAAAAAATAGACGCCTCAAGAAGGATATCTCTTGCCGTTTTTATATATATTATTAATAAATTATATATTTATTTTAGTAGCATTTGCAACGCAACATGGAAGACAAAATTATTAGAGTTAGGGTTAGGGTAGGGTTAAGATTAGAGTTAGGGTTATGATTATACAATTAGAGATAGAATTAGAATTTGGGTTGGGCTTATCATCATAATTAGGGTTAGGGTTAGGATTAGAGATAAAATTACAATTAAGGATAGGGTTAGGGTTAGGGTTAGGGTTAGAGATAGAATTAGGGTTAGTATTGGAGTTACTGTTGGGGTTAGATATAAGGGTTAGGGTTAAGGTTAGGGTTACCATTTTAAATTAGGGGTTAGGGTTAGGATTTGACTAGGAGTATGATTAGGGTAAGGGTTAGGATTAAAGATAAAATTAGTGTTAAGGTCAAGGTTAAGATTAGGGTTAGGGTTAATATTGAGGATAGGGTTAGGGTTAGGATTAGACACAAAGTTAGGATTAGGGTTGGGGTTAGAAATACTATTAAAGTTAGGATTGGGGTTAGAGATAAAATTAGGATTAGGGTGGGTTTAGTGTTAGTATTAGGATTTAGGTTAGGGTTAGGGTTGGAGATATAATTAGGATTAGGGTCTGGTGTTAGAATTTGCATTAGGGTTGTAGTTAGGGTTAGTATTAGGATTAGGGTTAGGCTTATGTTTAGAATTGGGGCTAGGTTTATGTTTAGAGATAGACTTAGGATTAGGGTTGGATTAGCATAATGGTTAAGGTTAGTGTTAGGATTAGATTAGGGTTAGGGTTAGGGTTAATATTAGAGATAGAATTAGGATGAGGGGAAAGGTTAATGTTAGGTTTAGGGTTAGATCTATAGGATTAGGGTTAGGGTTAGGATTAAGACCAGGATCAGTATTAGGGTTATGGTTAGGGTTAGCAACAAAATTAGGGTTTGATTTGGGGATAAGGTTAGCATTAGTATTAGGGTTAGGTTTAGGGTTAGGATTAGGATTGGTTTGAGGATTATGGTAAATGTTGCAAGTAGGGATAGGGTTAGGGTTAGGGTTAGAATTTGGGTACTAAGATTGGTGTTAGGTTTAGGATTACACTTATGGTTAGTGTTAGGATTACACTTAGGGCAAAGATTAGGGTTTATATTATAATTAGAGATAGATTAGGGTTAGGATTAGGGTTTAGGGAATAGGGTTTATATTATCATAGAATCCTCACCCTAACCCTAATTGAATGCCAGTGTACTCTAACCCTAATTGAACACCAACAATAAATCTGACCCTTATTAAATCCTAACCAAATAGATCCATAATTGAACCCTAGTTTAACACTAACCCTCATTGAGCTCTAACCATCAAATCCTAGTTTTAATCCTCATTGAGCCCTAACCATGACCCTAACCCTTTTTGAACCCCAATCATAACCCTATCCCTAACCCTAACTAAACCTTAATCTTGACCTTAATTGAATCATAACCATAACCCTAATATTTATTATAGAACCCTAACCCTAACCATAATTGAACTCTAATCCTAATTAAACCCTAAACCTAGCCCTAATTATATCCAAACCCCAACCCTAACTATAATCCTCATTGAATCCCAACCCTAGTTAAAGTATATCCCTAACCCCAATTGAACCCTAGCCCCAAGTATAACACCAACACAATCCTTAACCATAAGTAACCATCATTCTAACCCTTATTGTAACTTGAATTATAATTCTAATTTTATTATGACCTTGAGAGTAAACCTAACCCAAATTTTAGACCTAACTCTACCCCTACCAGTAACAATAGTTATAACTATAATTTTAACTTCACTTGTAAGTTTAATTATAATCCTAATCTTAAGCTTCACCCTTACCCTAGCTAACCCTAATTCTAACCCTAACTATTATTTTGATGAATTTAAAATTATAATAATCCTAGCCCTAAGTCTTCTTGAACCCTAACTCTAATAAAACTCTAATTAAACCCTAACCCTAACTATAATTATAAGTAAAAACCTATCCTAACCCTAATTGATCCCTAATTATAATCCTAAGTCTATTAATCATAATTATTGATGGAATATGGTGGATTCTTTCCCCTATTAAGTTAATTTGTGAAATTATTCATTGATTGTGAAATTAGTTATTGAAAAGAAAAATGTAGAAGAAGATTGAGATGTAGTTGTTACCCAATTATCACCTACGGGCTCAATCAGTTGGGTAATCTATGTTTCAGATGTTCTAAGGGGCCAAATGGAGATATTTACATCAAGGGTTAGGTCCTTATCTGGTGCTACCTCACAGGGAAATCTATTGGAAGCCTCACCTCAGTCAGATTTGGCATAAAATCCATCAGAGAAGAAAGTCAACAAGACCCTCTTGTTGTCTTGCCGACTAGCAGTGTCCTCTATTTTTTTGAATACACCAGTTTCCAGGACATTCAGGTTGCCAAGAGTTTTATGTATCTCTCCACTAGAAAGAAGTCACACCGACAGTTATTCACCAGGCTAGCATCAGGCAGAGTGGCTTTTGTTCAGCTTGAGGTCATGATGACCAAGTAGAGTCTCGTCGAAGGGGGTTTTGCCAGCAGCATAAGGTTTTGCCTTCGGCATGAAGTCTCGGTGACTAATAGGGGGTCTCACCTATAGCGAGCTCGCAGAAGGATTTTGCCTTCGGCATAAGGTCTCGCGGACCAAGAAGGGGTCTTGGAAAAATGAAGTGAGCTCGGCCAGAATGGAGGAGTTCCCTGTGAAGTCCCGGTGACAAACAGGAGGTATCACCGACCAAGAAGGGGTCTCGGCAAAATGAAGTGAGCTCGAGCAGAATGGAGGAGTTCGCCATGAAGTCCCGGCGACAAATGGGTGGTCTCAGCAAAAAAAGATGTCAACGGGAAGAAAAAGAAGGACCTCGCTATAACATCTTGGCAACCGAATGATGTCTCACCGAAACGGAGTGCTTTCGGCATAAGTTGTTTACCTTCGGGGAGATTTCCTACCGACTAGTAGGGGTCTTGGTGACAGGAGAGGAGCCCTCCATGAGATGTTGAACTTGGGGTGATGTCCCGACGACCAAGCGGAGTCTCCCCAATATGAAATGAGCTTTCCCAAAGATCTTGAGCTTAGCAAGAGGTCTTCCTGACCCGATGACGTTTTTCCAAGAAATGATGAAGTGAGCTCACTGAAGGATTTTTCCTTTGGCATAAGGTTCTGCAGATCAAACGAAGACTGGCAGAAAGATGCGAGCTCGGGGCAAAGAAACGTAGAGTCGCCATGATGTCTCGACGAAAGTATGAGGTCCTATCAATAATGGAGGGGTCTTGATATGTGTTTTGCCTTCAGCAAGAGTCTCACCGACAACAAAAAGTCTCACCAAGAGAGAATGACATCGATATAACTTCTAGCTGACAAGGCGAAGTTTTGCTGAAGGAGTTGCACTCGCTGACAGAAGGCTTAGTTGGTGTAATGTCTCACCGACCGACGGTGGTCTCGGCGAAGGGAGATGAATTCGACATGAGGTCTTCCCCACCGAGTGGAGTCTCCCTGAAATGAAAGGAGTTAACCAAAGAAGTAGGAGCTCAGGGAGATGTCTCGACGATGGAGTGGGAGAGTCACCAAAAATTAAGTGAGCTCAGGGAGATGAAAGGAGCTCGCTATGAGGTCCTACCGAAAGAATTGTGTCTTGCCAATAGCGATCAACTTGCCCATGGAAAAGGCGATATTTGTATGACTTTTGAACTCAATGGGAGCTCTCACCGATAGTTGTAAGCTATGTCGATAGCTGCTATGAGGTGTACTCGCATCAGGGAGACATGACTAGTGTCTCATCGACATGCGATTCTGTAGGAGGAACTTTCGACCAATCCGAGGAAGCTTGTGTGGCATCTGTTCAACCAATCTGAGGAAGCTGAAGGAGAACCATTGAAAATTTGACTGATTGACCACCCCAGCAAAGAGGATCAATAGAGCATAAACAATATGAATTTTCTTTATGAATAAAGCGATGAATCAGTTTGATATCTAGGAGGTGTCATCGATAAACAGAAGGGGAAAGACCGTGGGGACAACTGGGATGTCAACTGGTGAGGGTTGATAGACATTAATGATATTCTCCTTAGGGCATTCAAGGAAGTTCAAGAATGAACATGGAGGCCAGAAAAAAATGTGCTGCAAAAGATCTGAGGGCTTCTCCTGAGGGCGATCTTTCACACCGACATGGACACAGGGATACAACATTAACTTCATATGAAAAGATCTAAAGTCGGATTTTCTTTTGGAGGAGGATATTTTTGTAAGCCTTTGGGTAGGGGCCCATACTTTTGTATATATGGCATTTTTTCCTCTTTGTAAAGGGAGTTCTCTGGATGCTTTTCTGAAGTCTGTGACTTTTTGCAGTCCTCTCTCAGATTAGCAAACTTCTATAACTCATCTAGAGCATAATATACAGAGTTTACCTTTATCATTGTGGATGATTCAAATTACCATCTTGTTCTTGCAAAGTGTTGTGCATTTCAGGTTCATGATCAAGTTATTTTTGTGAATTTCTTTCATTCCTTTATAACTTTATCTTGTGTTTCATGCCTTCCTTTGCAAAAAGCATCATTGTATGAATCACAAACTATGTTCACATAATCCCACATAGATTCTAGTCTGTGAAAGTCTTTTCCTTTCTTAAAAATTTGTGATTTGAACCTATTTGTGAGGTATTAATGACAAGATTACAAAATTTGATGTGTAATCTTATGGTCATTATCAATTTTCAAGTGTAACCTAAGTATCCCTTTGTTCTTATCAGTTTGGTGCATCACTTTATTTTTAGTTTTATTTTTATGCATTCTTTCCCCCTTTTATCTTACAGGATCAGTAGTTTAGGTGACACCATAGGAAGCCGACCTTCTCTGGAGGTTGACCTCTATTTACAAGAAACCCACATCTTTAGAGGTCTTCCCATGTTACACTGAGGTGTTGAACATTAGGTTCAATAGGGTGCAACTTCAGATTGATAATAGTTTTGGCATGCCCGGTGGGACTGTTCAAATCAGAATAGTTTAAAGAGTACATATTACTACTGGCTTTTGATATGCAGCCAGTAAGCTTCAAGCCTTTCAGAGGTTAACGTCAGCATATCATGGCGACTATGTATGCCAGTGCATCAATAATAAATCCAACATACTAAGGGATTTGGCGTCTACCTTAGTATCAATCAACCTTGGAGGCAGTTTGAACAACACCTGGTGACTCCGAGCTCAAATCTTCTGGTTTCACAGGCACAAGTGTTGGTATGTCCCAAAAGAATCTATTAGTTCTAAGTTTTCCAGCTCTTTGAATGAAAATATGTCAAATGTTCATGAAGATGCTTATTGTTACCCTCCATATCATGAGAATGTTGCTCCTACACCCTATCAGTCACATTCAACTAACCACAGTGTTGGTTCCGGCCCAATTTCCTTTGCAGCAACAACTAATTAACATTTTCATCATGTTTCCCACCCTCCCACTCTGGCTCAGCCTTTGTCTCAATCAATATTTGATCAAAATCAACCCCAAGAGGAGGTTTCTAATGTTAACCAATATGATTATTTATATAATCAGCCCCAAAAACATCCATACCAGAACATATTGGACTGGCTTCAACAGATTGACCATATGTTGTGGGATCTAAGTCAAGGTCTTCACAGTATGGAGATTAATGATATTAGTATAGTGCTTGCATGCTTATCTAGGATGTTGATTGATGTCAAGGTGTGGAAAGGTATCCTTATGCAACAACAAGAAGTGGTTGAACAAGTCTACTTTTATGATCAAGAAAGAGTGGCAGAAAGAATCCAGTTCGAGGAAGGCCTTGAATAGGAAATAGATGCTAGGAACAAAAAATGAAGCTACTCTTTGTTTAGGTGCAAAATACTCAAGCTTACTCGGATTATCAACACCAACTAATGGAGGAGTTTCAAAAGAGGTAACTTGAGGGGAGTTCCAAAGAAAAGAGAGTTGTTGCAGAAGAAGCCCAGTGATCAAGTCAGTTCATTCACCATGGAGGAGACTAGAATTCCAAATCTATTACATCTAGCTATGGAGGAATATAGAAAACAACAACAACAAGTGATTGAGCAACAGGAATACATTGGAGAGTTGTCAAGTGATGACAGTCAGCAAGACAATGGAGCATTAGACTTGGAAGAAAAGCCTAAAATTGAACTGGATACTTTTCTTCAAGAGAGCATGCAGGTTCCTAATTTACCGGTTGATTTGGGAAAACCAGACAATATTGTTGATTTGTTCGATGAACTTCCTCAATTTGTTGATTAAGATGAAGATCTCACATGCATGATAGCATCTATGCCTGGTATGGAGCAATTAAATGATAAAACTCATCTAGACTTAATGCAAAATTATGAGTTAGATGATATCATAGAAGCTTTTTGTTCTAACATGGATGATGAGCTAGTATCATATGAAAGGGAAGCATGTGATCAGCCCATTCAAGTCAAAGAGACTATTGAAAAAGTTGTGGAGGATATTTCCTCGCAGCCTATGAACTTATTTGATGAGTTGCCCCACTTTGTTGAGGAGGAGGTGTATTCTGTCATGGACAAAGAGCATAAGGAACAATAGTTTGAATATTTATTTTCAGTTATCCAACAAGGATATCAGCTCCTTAGTCAAGAAGATCAAACTTTAGTAGCCAATGAACAACCTGCATATTACCTCCAATCAGCATCTTTTCAAGGAAAAGATGAAGTCTTCAGAGATCAACAAGAGGCTAGCCAGGAAGGTTCAAGATTTTTCCTTACCAGAAGTTGTCCAATCAGGTACGTGGCTAAGACAGAATCCAATACAACACCAAGGACCAATCTTGTACCTACACATGAAGGTACAACAAAAGAAGATATCCAAGATGCACTGACAGCCAAACAAGAGTATGTTCAGCTCACTTATCCTCCTTTGGTTGACAATACGTGTGGTATATCTAGTGAGGTAAGTGAACTCATTCACCTCTTTCGAGAGGCAATGCATTGCCTTGGTAAACATTTTTCTATTTTGCACTTTTACTCAGTTGTCCTTAAACATGCCAGCCACTGCATATTGAGAAGAAAGGGCAGTTATTTCAGTCATCCGGTGAATGGTTTTGTTTGACCAACTTCATACTGGTTAGTGTAGGGTAGGTTTAGCTTCAAGTTTTCAATTCCATAAGTGTTGTTTTAGCATAGTTAGATAGTTTTCCCTTCTATACTTTCCTATTTTCAATAAATGTTTGAGTGATCTATTTCTTGAGTTGCAAATGCATTATAGCCATGTGCAAGGCTGCTCCAAGTTTGTTCCTAAGTTTTTCCAATGACTCCATGCCCAATGGATTGGCTAGGCTACTAGTTTTCATGTTTAGCAGGCAAACATTCAGCTGAGGTTGCCAGAAATGTTACCCAATTTTCACCTACGGGCTCAATCGGGTCAAAAATCTATGTTTCAGATGTTCTAAGGGGCCAAATGGAGACATTTACATCAAGGGTTAGGTCCTTATCTAGTGCTACCTCATAGGGAAGTCTATTGGAAGCCTCACCTTAGTCAGATTTGGCATAAAATCCATTAGAGAAGAAAGTCGGCAAGACCCTCCTGTTGTCTTGCCGACTAGCAGTGCCCTCTATTTGTTTGAATACACCAGTCACTAGGACATTCACGTCGCCAAGATTTTTATGTATCTCTCCGCTAGAAAGAAGTCACACTGATAGTTATTCACCAGGCTGGTGTCGGGGAGAGTGGTTTGTGTTCGGCTTGAGGTCCCGGCGACCAAGTAGAGTCTCATCGAAGGGGGTTTCACCGTCAGCATAAGGTTTTTCCTTGAACAGCATGAAGTGTTGGCGACTAACAGGGGGTCTCACCGATAGCGAGCTCACCAAAGGATTTTTCCTTCGGCATAAGGTCTCACCGACCAAGAAGGGGTCTCAGTGAAATGAAGTGAGCTTGGGTAGAATGGAGGAGTTCGCTATGAAGTCCCGATGACAAATGGGTGGTCTCAGCAAAAAAAGATGTCAACAGGAAGAAAAAGAAGGACCTCACTATAATGTCTCGGCGACTGAATGATGTCTCACCAAAACGGAGTGCCTTCGGCTTAAGTTGTTTACCTTCAAGGAGATGTCATGCCAACTAGCAGGGGTCTTGGTGACAGGAGAGGAGCCCTCGATGAGATGTTGAACTTGGGGTGACATCCCGGTGACCAAGCGGAGTCTCCCCGATATGAAATGAGCTCACCCAAAGATCTTGAGCTTGGCGAGAGGTCTTCCTGACCCGATGAGGTCTTGCTAACAAATGATGAAGCGAGCTTGCCGGAGGATTTTTCCTTCGACATAAGGTCCTGCCAATCAAACGAAGTCTAGCCAAAAGATGCGAGCTTAGGGCAAAGGAAGGTAGAGTCGTTGTGATGTCTCAGTGAAAGTATGAGGTCTTGCTGATAATGGAGGGGTCTCGATATTTGTTTTTCCTTTGGCAAGAGTCTTGTTGACAACAAAAAGTCTCGCTGAGAGAGAATGACATCGATATAACTTCTGGACGATAGGGCGAAGTCTTGTCAAAGGAGTTGCACTAACTGATAGAAGGCTCGGTCGGTGTAATGTCTCACCGACCGATGGTGGTCTCGGTGAACGGAGATGAATTCGACCTGAGGTCTTCCCGACCGAGCGGACTCTCCCCAAAATGAAAGGAGTTCGCCAAAGAAGTAGGAGCTCGAGGAGATGTCTCAGTGATAGAGTGGGAGTCTCACCAAAAATGAAGTGAGCTCAGGGAGATGAAAGGAGCTCGCTATGAGGTCTTGCCAAAAGAATTGTGTCTTGTCAAACTTGCCCATGGAAAAGGCGATATCGGTATGACTTTTGAACTTGATGGGATCTCTCATCTATGGTTGTAAGCTATGTCGATAGTTGCTATGAGGTGTACTCGCATTGGGGAGACACGACTAGTGTCTCACCGACATGCGATTCTACAGGAGGAACTTTTGACCAATCCGAGGAAGCTTGTGTGGCATCTTTTCGACCAATCTGAGGAAGCTGAAGGTGAACCATTGAAAATTTGACTGATTGACCACCCCAGCAAAGAGGATCAACAGAGCTTAAACAATATGAATTTTCTCTATGAATAAAGCGATGAATCAGTCTGATATCCAGGAGGTGTCATCAGTAAACAAAAGGGGGAAGACCGTAGGGACAACTGGGATGTCAACTGGCAAGGGTCGATAGACATTAATGATAGTCTCCTCAGGGCATTCAAGGAAGTTTGAGAATGAACACGGAGGCTAGAAAAAAATGCGCTGCAAAAGATCTGAGGGCTTCTCTTGAGGGCGATCTTTCACACCGACATGGACACGGGGATACAACATTAACTTCATCTAAAAAGATCTAAAGTCAGATTTTTTTTTGGAGGCGGATATTTTTGTAAGCCTTTGGGTAGGGGCCCATTCTTTTGTATATATGGCATGTTTGCCTCTTTGTAAAGGGAGTTCTTAGGATGCTTTTTTGAAGTTTGTGACTTTTTGCAGTCCTCTCTTAGCTTAGCAAACTTCTGTAACTCATCCAGAGCATAATATACAGAGTTTACCTTTATCATTGTGGATGATTCAAATTACCATCTTGTTCTTGCAAAGTGTTGTGCATTTTAGGTTCATGATCAAGTTAATTTTGTGAATTTCTTTCATTCCTTTATAACTTTATCTTGTGTTTCATGCCTTCCTTTGCAAAAAGCATCATTGTATGAATCACAAACTGTGTTCACATAATCCCACATAGATTCTAGTCTGTGAAAGTCTTTTCCTTTCTTAAAAATGTGTGAGTCGAACTTGTTTGTGAGGTATTAATCACAAGCTTATAGAATTTGATGTGTAATCTTATGGTCATTGTCAATTTTCAAATGTAACCTAAGTATCCCTTTTCTCTTATTAGTTCGGTGCATCACCTTGGTTTTAGTTTTATTATTATGCATTCTTTCCCCCTTTTCTCTTACAAGATCGGTAGTTTAGGTGACACCATAGGAAGTCGGCCTTCTCCGGAGGTTGACCTCTATTTACAAGAAACCCACATCTTTAGAGGTTTTCCCATGTTACACTGAGTTGTTGAACATCAGGTTCAACAGGGTGCAACTTCAGATTGATAACAGTAGCATAAAGTCTTAGTGATTTAGTTATCTATAGGCCTAATGCCTCTTTATATGTCCTTTAATTTTTTTCAATTTTTTTAATTATTATTTTTTTAAATTATATTTTGATTAAAATTTTGTTTTATTCTTTATTGAATGTATGTTGGATAAAGGGCCTTGACTATTCTTTATGCTATTGTTTTATCTATTGAATTTATTAAAGATTATAACACCCTTTCAAAAAAATTGCTTAAATAGTTATCAAATTTTATATTAATAAAAACTTTAAAGTATATTGATGTGTAGTCTAATAGATATCAATTCAAAATTTATAATAAACCTTATTCTATTTGATAAAAAAAATATTTCAACTATATTAAATTTTAAATAAATTGATTTTTAAGATATAAATTGATAAAATAAGTTTAAAAAACTTAATAATATATATATATATATATATTTGTTTCATTAAAAAAACATTCACAATGAGATAACACAAACATACATTTGATTAATTTAATTATAATTTCATATGTAAAATAGAACAATTCATCGTCATGGAAAATTAATCGCCAATAATTCATGCAATTAATTTAAAATAAATATTCTTTGAAGATATTTGTAATGAAAAATTTAGGAAAATCTATACATACAAACAAAATTTCAACTATCATTTCTCTTCTAGGAGTTTAAAAGAGAAGGAAATAGAATAATTCTTTATAGGTGGCTTTTTTCCTTTGCAGTTTGCATAACTCTAGTTTCTTTTTAGTAATTAATTAGTTTCTTTTTTAGTAATTAATTAGTTTCTTTTCTAGTAATTAATTAGTTTCCCTTTTCTTTATAGGTGGCTTTTTCCCTTTGCATAACTCTAGTTTCTTTTTAGTATTTTTTTAATTTAATTTAATATGAAATTATAATCTAATTTAATTTTTAAATATAAAATGATTTGTGGAAAAAAGAAAAACAATTTATTATTAGACTGTTATTCTTGATTTATTTTAGAATTGTAATTAATAATTGTGAAATTATTTTAAAATATGTAATTGATTGAATTATTTTAAAAAATTAATGAAAAAAAGACAAGAAACAAATCAATATTAAACACCATACACAGCAAAGTGAACCTCCATATTTACATTATGCAGATCAAATTTAAAGAAAGGTCACATTAATATAATATATAATATATTATGCACATATGAATATAGAACAACTAAGTATAGTGAGTGGATGAGATTTGAGTCAAAATTTGTGGAATAATGTGAGTGGATGAGACTTGAGTCTCAAAGTTTTACAGTCAAAGTCGACACGCCATTTGATTTTCTATGGCTTTCGTATTTTGTGTGACTATGTAAAGGTGAGCATGTTTGACAAGCCAAAAGTTTTACAGGAGGTATTAAAAGTAGACTCAATAGGTTTCGAGAGTCTTGGTCAATGTTGATTTGATTTGACAAATTGTACAATTATGTCTTGTTCATTTTTTTTCTTCAAACTCAAAAATTTAAGCTTTTCATCAAGTTTCTTTATTTTCAATGTTCAATTAAAAAGTAGGTAATAGAATTAGTAAAAAAAATATGGAAAGAATAAATCTATATTATCAAATTAAAACAAAAGAAATCATAATTAGTATTTCAACACTAGAAACATCAAAATATTAGTCCATATAATCAAATTTGGTCTAAAAATTTAGGTATTTCCTTTTTCTACATTGTCAAATAAAAAAAGGTGGTGGAATATGTAAAATATTCTTGTGTCTTTGTCAACACAATAAAAAAGTGTTTCTTTATTGGATAATACATAGAAGGTAGAAAATAACAGAGGATGTGGGCCTAAATGACGGGTCACATGTCTTTTTACCATTTTTTTGTACTCCCTAAAGCATGCTTACATCAAAACATGAGCACGTTACAACCTATATGGACATATAATCGTAAACCTAATACCCTAAACCCTACACCCTCTACCCTATGCCCTAAACCTTATACCCTATAGATTTAACCCTAAACCATATACCCTAAACTCTAACCCCTGTACTCTCAACCCTAAACCATATATCCTATACACTCAACCCTAAACTCTATACCTTATACCCCCAACCATAAACTCAATACCCTCAACCCTAAACCCTACACCCTTAGTCCTATACCGTATACCTTGAAACCTACACCCTCAACCTTATACCCTCCACCGTAAACATAATATCCTCAACCTTATACACTCCACTATAAACCATATACCCTAAACTCCATACCCTCAACCCTAAACCCTCTACCCTATACCTTATACCCTCAACTATAAACCCTATATCCTCGACCCTATACTCGATACCCTAAACCCTATACTCAATACCCTCAACTCTATACCCTATACGCTAAACCCTATACCTTATACCCTCAATCATAAACCCTATACCTAATAACCTCAACCCTATACCCTCAACCTTATACCCTACTATAGAGGTAAGGAGGGAAGAGAGGGGAGAGAGATAAGATAGGGAGAGAGAAGAATAGAGAGAGGGGTAAGGAGGGAGGAAGAGGTAGAGAGGGAGAGACGTAAAGAGGGGAGAGAGAGAGAGAGAGAGAGAGAGATAAAAGGGGGATGGAGAGAGGGAAGGATCGATAGAGAGTGGGAAAGAGAGAGAGAGAAAGTCAGGGAGAGAGATGAATTTCCTTCACAAAAATGTGAGTGCATTGTAATGCACTTGCATTATATGAATTTGTAATCACATAACGTGAGCATGTTATAACATGTTCATGTTATTTTTTCTTTGGAAATTTCTAAGCCTTTGGCTTAGATTTTCCTTAGCTTCCAACCCAAAGGGTTGGACTAACTTTTCAATGTCCAAAGATGTGTTTTTACAAATTGTAAAAAAAATGGCATAATCTCAAGCATGCTCCTCATCAAATTTGCATGTGTTTCAATGCCAAGTCAAAAAAATATCACAATAGTATTAAGCTTTCTCTTAGCTTTCTTTAACCATGTAATTTTTTTCATGCTTTGAGTATGTTAAGGTTTTTCATCTTTAATTTCATGTGTTATTGTATCATTTTTTGTCAAAAACCAATATGTGGTATTTTTGTTTATAACCATTCATTGAAATTTCAAATAAATTACATGTTTAGAAACTAGAATCCATTATAAATGTATTGAAAAAAAATATTTTCGATTAGTTTTAAAAAAAAATAGGGGGAAGCATGCTCAATACTTTGTTTTTAGAATGTGTCCACTTTGAAAATTAGTAAAAAATCATATATTCATTAAAAAAATAGCAAAAAAAGGGGCATAAACTACATGGTGTTAGCTAATTTATTATTGAAACGATTTTTAAAATACTAAAAGGAAGTTAATTAGGTACTTAAGACCCCTATTTTTTCTCGGGCCATATTTATGCACTTACTCAAGATAGGGTTTATAATTATAGAAAACAGTGTTTGGAAACCACTTCAATCTTTTCACCAAGGCTTGGAAGACTAAATTCTAATTTTATGAACCATATTAGCTAGAATATTCCCTATAGTAGTTTCAAAAGTCTCGCAGTCTTGATTAGAAAGGAAAAAATTAACCTTAGTCTCATTGCATGACAAGAGACTCATAGAATTTCTAGAGAATAAATACCATGGGTACTAGATACCTTTCTTGTGAAAATGCAAGAACCTTACCCATAGAAATTGAGTTAAGGGGTGACCCTAATATTACATAAGAGGAGACCACCAAATGTTTGTTGGTTAAGGGAAATGGAATCCTAGAAACCAAAACCATTCTAAAGAAACAAAGGTTAAATAGACTCCCATGTTCACCATATACTTTTAGCCACATAAGTTCCCTCAATGTGAACCACATCCTTCATGGTGAGAAGGGTTTGAAAACCAAACCCCTTCTAGGTAGGCTAATTAATTGGCTAAAGGAAATGCAATGCTAAAGAAATTTCCAAGCTTCATTTCTAGAAAGGGCATGAATGATCCATTTGACAAAAGAGCCAACCCAAGTTGCCACTACGTGGATAATAGCCCCAACTAGGTCCAAACTCATGAGGGAGACAAAAAAAGTCCCAAGAAACCCAATGAAAACACTTATGATTGTCAGAGGAATTCCAAATAGATTCTTAAAGAATCTTTTCCAATTTCATGTAAGAGGCTTTTGAAGGATCCCAAAATGACGAATAATAAACATGAGTGGTCACACAAGTATTTTTTAGCAAACTTGAAATTTCATTATCAGTTGAAGGGGCTTCATGATCTAGTAAGTGAGATTATTTTTATTTCTAAAAAGGATCAGATCACATGCCATAAGGCCACTTGAGAAGCATGGGAAGCAAAATGAATACCCAAAAATTTGAATATTTCATCATTACCAATTGGGAATAAGAAGGATTGATTATCGGTAGCCTTGATTCTTGTGCCATTGAATGACCAATCCACATGTCTGACATAAGATGGGAATTCTTCACATTTTTGTCCTTTCAAGAAAAGTGAGAAAGGATTCATCAACAAAGTAACCATTAACAAGATGGGTTGATGAATTAGGCGGTAATTCCTCAAACTAACCCTTATGAA
>VDFB02367925.1:0-25248 GCA_007258455.2 Sequoia sempervirens | reverse complement strand
GTTATTTTCTACCTTCTACGTATTATCCAATAAAGAATCACTTTTTTATGGTGTTGACAAAGACACAAGAATATTTTACATATTCCACCACCTTTTTTTTGTTTGACAACGTAGAAAAAGGAAATACCTAAATTTTTAGACCAAATTTGATTATATGAACTAATATTTTGATGTTTCTAGTGTTGAAATACTAATTATGATTTCTTTTATTTTAATTTGATAATATAGATTTATTCTTTTCATATTTTTTTACTAATTCTATTACCTAGTTTTTAATTGAACATTGAAAATAAAGAAACTTGATGAAAAGCTTAAATTTTTGAGTTTGAAGCTAGACATAATTGTACAATTTTTCAAATCAAATCAACATTGACCAAGACTCTCAAAACCTATTGAGTCTACTTTTAATGCGTACTGTAAAACTTTTGGCTTGTCAAACATGCTCACCTTTACATAGTCACACAAAATACGAAAGCCATAGAAAATCAAATGGTGTGTCGACTTTGACTGTAAAACTTTGAGACTCAAATCTCATCCACTCACATTATTCCACAAATTTTGACTCAAATCTCATCCACTCTCATCATTCCGCCTCTCTGTCTTTACTCTTGTTGTCGAACACGAAGACTTCTTTACACTACTGCATTCACAACTTTTTGGATTGTCGAACACGCTCAAATTTATGTTGACAAAATTGCCTAAATTTGGACAAATTCGGATTCAAATGATGGTGTTGACGTTGACATTGACAGGTATTCTGAGTGTTTTTTGACAGGATGGTCAAACACGCTTATTTTTACACGGTGTAATTTGGGAATGTCACGAAAAATAGGAAAATGACATGGTTTGAAATTTGGAATGAAATGAAGTAAATTAGATATTTGTCATGAGTGAGTTAATAATTCTGGATAAATGGCTTACATCTGTATATAAAATATCACACTGAGCTAGTCATAGAGAGTTTTGGCTAGGATATTTGTCACTATACTTAGTTGTTCTATATTCATATGTGCATAATATATTATATATTATATTAATGTGACCTTTCTTTAAATTTGATCTGCATAATGTAAATATGGAGGTTCACTTTGCTGTGTATGGTGTTTAATATTGATTTGTTTCTTGTCTTTTTTTCATTAATTTTTTAAAATAATTCAATCAATTACATATTTTAAAATAATTTCACAATTATTAATTACAATTCTAAAATAAATCAAGAATAACAGTCTAATAATAAATTGTTTTTCTTTTTTCCACAAATCATTTTATATTTAAAAATTAAATTAGATTATAATTTCATATTAAATTAAATTAAAAAAATACTAAAAAGAAACTAGAGTTATGCAAAGGGAAAAAGCCACCTATAAAGAAAAGGGAAACTAATTAATTACTAGAAAAGAAACTAATTAATTACTAAAAAAGAAACTAATTAATTACTAAAAAGAAACTAGAGTTATGCAAACTGCAAAGGAAAAAAGCCACCTATAAAGAATTATTCTATTTCCTTCTCTTTTAAACTCCTAGAAGAGAAATGATAGTTGAAATTTTGTTTGTATGTATAGATTTTCCTAAATTTTTCATTACAAATATCTTCAAAGAATATTTATTTTAAATTAATTGCATGAATTATTGGCGATTAATTTTCCATGACGATGAATTGTTCTATTTTACATATGAAATTATAATTAAATTAATCAAATGTATGTTTGTGTTATCTCATTGTGAATGTTTTTTTAATGAAACAATATATATATATATATATATATATATATATATATATATATATATATATATATATTATTAAGTTTTTTAAACTTATTTTATCAATTTATATCTTAAAAATCAATTTATTTAAAATTTAATATAGTTGAAATATTTTTTTTATCAAATAGAATAAGGTTTATTATAAATTTTGAATTGATATCTATTAGACTACACATCAATATACTTTAAAGTTTTTATTAATATAAAATTTGATAACTATTTAAGCAATTTTTTTGAAAGGGTGTTATAATCTTTAATAAATTCAATAAATAAAACAATAGCATAAAGAATAGTCAAGGCCCTTTATCCAACATACATTCAATAAAGAATAAAACAAAAGTTTAATCAAAATACAATTAAAGAAACAAAAATTAATAAAAAAAATTGAAAAATAATTAAAGGACATATAAAGAGGCATTAGGCCTATAGATAACTTAATCACCAAGACTTT
The DNA here is from genome assembly GCA_007258455.2 of Sequoia sempervirens. Classification (NCBI taxonomy): domain Eukaryota; kingdom Viridiplantae; phylum Streptophyta; class Pinopsida; order Cupressales; family Cupressaceae; genus Sequoia; species Sequoia sempervirens. The sequence continues at coordinate 23,033 of VDFB02367925.1, read as the reverse complement.
ATGCTACTGTTATCAATCTGAAGTTGCACCTTGTTGAACCTAATGTTCAACAACTCAGTGTAACATGGGAAAACCTCTAAAGATTTGGGTTTCTTGTAAACAGAGGTCAACCTCTGGAGAAGGCCGACTTCCTATGGTGTCACCTAAACTACTGATCCTGTAAGAGAAAAGGGGGAAAGAATGCATAATAATAAAACTAAAACTAAGGTGATGCACCGAACTGATAAGAGCAAAGGGATACTTAGGTTACACTTGAAAATTGACAATGACCATAAGATTACACATCAAATTCTATAAGCTTGTCATTAATACCTCACAAACAAGTTCGACTCACACATTTTTAAGAAAGGAAAAGACTTTCATAGACTAGAATCTATGTGGGATTATGTGAACACAGTTTGTGATTCATACAATGATGCTTTTTGCAAAGGAAGGCATGAAACACAAGATAAAGTTATAAAGGAATGAAAGAAATTCACAAAAATAACTTGATCATGAACCTGAAATGCACAACACTTTGCAAGAACAAGATGGTAATTTGAATCATCCACAATGATAAAGGTAAACTTTGTATATTATGCTCTGGATGAGTTACAGAAGTTTGCTAATATAAGAGAGGACTGCAAAAAGTCACAAACTTTAGAAAAGCATCGGGAGAACTCCCTTTACAAAGAGGCAAAAATGCCATATATACAAAAGAATGGGCCCCTGCCCAAAGGCTTACAAAAATATCCGCCTCCAGAAAAAAATCCAACTTTAGATCTTTTCAGATGAAGTTAATGTTGTATCCCTGTGTCCATGTCAGTGTGAAAGATCGCCCTCAGGAGAATCCCTCAGATCTTTTGCAGCGCATTTTTTTTAGGCCTCCGTGTTCATTATCAAACTTCCTTGAATGCCCTGAGGAGAGTATCATTAATGTCTATCCCCCTCACCAGTTGACATCCCAACTGTCCCTGCGGTCTTCCCCCTTTTGTTTACCGATGACACCTCCTGGATATCAAACTGATTCATTGCTTTATTCATAGAGAAAATTCATATTGTTTAAGCTCTGTTGATCCTCTTTGCCAGGGTGGTCAATCAATCAAATTGTCAATGGTTTTCCTTTAGCTTCCTTGGATTGGTTGAAAGTTCCTCCTGTAGAATCGCATGTCGGTGAGACACTAGCCGTGTCTCCCTGATGCGAGTACACCTCATAGCAACTATTGGCATAGCTTACAACTGTCGGCGAGAGCTCCCATTGAGTTCAAAAGTCATACCAATATCACCTTTTCCATGGGCAAGTTGATCGCTATCGACAAGACACAATTCTTTCAGTAGGACCTCATAGCGAGCTCCTTTCATCTCCCTGAGCTCACTTCATTTTTGGTGAGACTCCCACTCCGTCATCGAGACATCTCCCCAAGCTCCTACTTCAGAAAACTCCTTTCATTTTGGGGAGACTTCGCTCGGTGGGGAAGACCTTAGGTCGAATTCATCTCCCTTCGCCGAGACCACTGTCAGTCGGTGAGACATTACACCGACTGAGCCTTCTATCAGCGAGTGCAACTCCTTTGGCAAGACTTCACCCTATCGGCCAAAAGTTATATCGATGTCATTCTCTCTCAGCGAGACTTTTTGTTATTGACGAGACTCTTGCCGAAGGTAAAACACATATCGAGACCCCTCCATTATCGACAGGACCTTATACTTTCGCTGAGACATCACGGCGACTCTACCTTCCTTTGCCCTGAGCTCACATCTTTTGGCCAAACTTCGTTTGATCGGCAGGACCTTATGTCGAAGGAAAAATCCTCCGACGAGCTTGCTTCATCATTTGTCGGCAAGACCTCATCGGGTCAAGAAGACCTCTCACCAAGCTCAAGATCTTTGGGCGAGCTCATTTCATATCGGGGAGACTCTGCTTGGTTGTTGGGACATCACCCCAAGTTCAACATCTTGTCGAGGGCTCCTCTCCTGTCGCTAAGACCCCTGCTAGACGGCAGGACATCTTCCTGAAGGTAAACAACTTACGCTGAAGGCACTTCATTACTATGAGACATCATTCGGTCATCGAGACATTACAACGAGGTCCTTCTTTTTCTTCCCGTTGACATCTTTTTTCGCTGAGACCACCCGTTTGTTGTTGGGACTTCATAGCGAACTCCTCCATTCTACCTGAGCTCACTTCATTTCGCCGAGATCCCTTCTTGGTCGATGAGACCTTATGCCGAAGGAAAAATCCTTCGGCGAGCTCGCTATCGGTGAGACCCCCTGTTAGTCACTGACACTTCATGCTGAAGGAAAAACCTTATGTCGACAGTGAAACCCCCTTCGACGAGACTCTACTTGGTCACCGAGACCTCAAGCCGAACACAAACCACTCTCCCCGACACAGGCCTGGTGAATAACTATCGATGTGACTTCTTTCTAGCAGAGAGATACATAAAAATCTTGGCGATGTGAATGTCCTAGCGACTAGTGTATTCAAACAAATAGAGGGCACTTCTAGTCGGCAAGACAACAGGAGGGTCTTGCCGACTTTCTTCTTTGATGGATTTTATGCCAAATATGACTGAGGTGAGGCTTCCAATAGACTTCCCTATGAGGTAGCACTAGATAAGGACCTAACCCTTGATGTAAATGTCTCCATTTTGCCCCTTAGAACATCTGAAACATAGATTTCCCACCCGATTGAGCCCGTAGGTGAAAATTGGGTAACATTTCTAGTGACCTTAGATAGATGTTTGCCTGCTAAACATGAAAACCAGTAGCCTAGCCAATCCATTGGGCATGGAGTCATTGCGAAAACTTAGGAACAAACTTGGAACAACCTTGCACATGGCTATAACGCATTTGCAACTCAAGAAATAGATCACTCAGACATTTATTGAAAATAGGAAAGTATAGAAGGGAAAACTATCTAACTGTGCTGAAACAACACTTAGGGAATTGAAAACTTGCAGCTAAACCTACCCTACACTAACTAGTATGAAGTTGGTCAAACAAACGATTCATCGGATGACTGAAATAACTACCCTTTCTTCTCAATATGTAGTGGCTGGCATGTGTAAGGACAATTGAGTAAAAGTGAAAAATAGAAAAATGTTTACCAAGGCGATGCACTGCGTCTCAAAAGACGTGAATGAGTTCACTTACCTCACTAGATATACCTCACGTATTGTCAACCAAAGGAGGATAAGTGAGTTGAACATACTCTTGTTTGGCTGTCAGTGCATCTTGGATATCTTCTTTTGTTGTACCTTCATGTGTAGGTACAGGATTGGTCCTTGGTGTTGTATTGAATTCCGTCTGAGCTAGGTACCTGATTGGATAGCCTCTGGTAAGGAAAAATCTTGAACCTTCCTTGCTGGCCTCTCATTGATCTATGAAGACTTCATCTTTTCCTTGAAAAGATGTTGATTGGAGGTAATATGCAGGTTGTTCATTGGCTACTAAAGTTTGATCTTCTTGACTAAGGAGCTGATATCCTTGTTGGATAACTAAAAATAAATCTTCAAACTGTTGTTCCTTATGCTCTTTGTCCATGACAGAATACACCTCCTCCTCAACAAAGTGGGGCAGCTCATTAAATAAGTTCATAGGTTGTGAGGAAATATCCTCCACAACTTTTTCAATAGTCTCTCTGACTCGAATGGGCTGATCACATGCTTCCCTTTCATATGATACTAGCTCATCATCCATGTTAGAACAAAAAGCTTCTATGATATCATCTAACTCATAATTTTGCATTAAGTCTAGATGAGTTTTATCATTTAATTGCTCCATACCAGGCATAGATTCTATCATGCATGTGAGATCTTCATCTTCATCAACAAATTGAGGAAGTTCATCGAACAAGTCAACAATATTGTCTGGTTTTCCCAAATCAACCGGTAAATTAGGAACCTGCATGCTCTCTTGAAGAAAAGTATCCGGTTCAATTTTAGGATTTTCTTCCAAGTCTAATGCTCCATTGTCTTGTTGATTGTCATCACTTGACAACTCTCCAATGTCTTCCTGTTGTTCAATCATTTGTTGTTGTTGCTTTCTATATTCCTCCATAGCTAGATGTAATAGATTTGGAATTCTAGTCTCCTCCATGGTGAATGAACTGACTTGATCACTGGGTTGCTCTTCTTTTGCAACAACTCTCTTTTCTTTGGAACTCCCCTCAAGTTACCTCTTTTGAAACTTCTCCATTAGTTGGTGTGGATAATTTGAGTAAGCTTGAGTATTTTGCACCTGAATAGAGAGTAGCTTCATTTTTTGTTCCTTAGCATCTATTTCTTGTTCAAGGCCTTCCTCAAACTGGATTCTTTCTGCCACTCTTTCTTGATCATAAAAGTAGACTTGTTCAACCAATTCTTGTTGTTGCATAAGGATACCTTTCTGCATCTTGAAATCAATCAACATCCTAGATAAGCATGCAAGCACCGTACTAATATCATTAATCTCCATATTGTGAAGACCTTGACTTAGATCCCACAACATATGGTCAATCTGTTGGAGCCGGTCCAATATGTTCTGGTATGGATGTTTTTGGGGCTGATTATATAAAAAATCATACTGGTTAACATCGGAAACCTCCTCTTGGGGTTGATTTTGATCAAATATTGATTGAGACAAAGGCTGAGCCAGAGTGGGAGGGTGGGAAACATGATGAAAATGTTAATTAGTTGTTGCTGCAAAGGAAATTAGGCCAAAACCAACACTGTGGTTAGTTGAATGTGACTAATAGGGTGTAGAAGCAACATTCTCATGATATGGAGGGTAACAATAAGCATCTTCATGAACATTTGACATATTTTCATTCAAAGAGCTAGAAAACTTAGAACTAACAGATTCTTTTGGGACATACCAACACTTGTGCCTGTGAAACCAGAAGATTTGAGCTTGGAGTTGCCAGGTGTTGTTCAATCTGCCTCCAAGGCTGACTGATACTGAGGTAGACACCAAATCCCTCAGTATGTTGGATTTCTTATTGATGCACTGGCATACAGAGTCACCATGATATGCTGATGTTAACCTCTGAAAGGCTTGAAACTTACTGGCTGCATATCAAAAACTAGCAGTAATGTGTACTCTTTAAACTATTCTGATTCGAATAGTCCCACCGGGCATGCCAAAATTGTTATCAATCTAAAGTTGCACCCTATTGAACCTAATGTTCAACACCTTAGTGTAACATGGGAAGACCTCTAAAGATGTGGGTTTCTTGTAAATAGAGGTCAACCTCCGGAGAAGGCCGACTTCCTATGGTGTCACCTAAACTATTGATCCTGTAAGAGAAAAGGGGGAAATAATGCATAAAAATAAAACTAAAACTAAGGTGATGCACTGAACTGATAAGAACAAAGGGATACTTAGGTTACACTTGAAAATTGATAATGACCATAAGATTACACATCAAATTTTGTAAGCTTGTCATTAATACCTCACAAATAGGTTCAACTCACACATTTTTAAGAAAGGAAAAGACTTTCATAGACTAGAATCTATGTGGGATTATGTGAACATAGTTTGTGATTCATACAATGATGCTTTTTGCAAAGGAAGGCATGAAACACAAGATAAAGTTATAAAGGAATGAAAGAAATTCACAAAAATAACTTGATCATGAACCTGAAATGCACAAAACTTTGCAAGAACAAGATGGTAATTTGAATCATCCACAATGATAAAGGTAAACTTTGTATATTATGCTCTGGATGAGTTATAGAAGTTTGCTAATCTGAGAGAGGACTGCAAAAAGTCACAAAATTCATAAAAGCATCTAGAGAACTCCCTTTACAAAGAGGAAAAAATGCCATATATACAAAAGTATGGGCCCCTACCCAAAGGCTTACAAAAATATCTGCCTCCAAAAAAAAATCCGACTTTAGATCTTTTCAGATGAAGTTAATGTTGTATCCCTGTGTCCATGTCGGTGTGAAAGATCGCCCTCAGGAGAAGCCCTCAGATCTTTTACAACACATTTTTTTCTAGCCTCCGTGTTCATTATCGAACTTCCTTGAATGCCCTGAGGAGAATATCATTAATGTCTATCAACCCTCACCAGTTGACATCCCAGTTTTCCCTATGGTCTTTCCCCTTCTGTTTACCGATGACACCTCCTAGATATCAAATTGATTCATTGCTTTATTCATAGAGAAAATTCATATTGTTTATGCTCTGTTGATCCTCTTTGCTAGGGTGGTCAATTAGTCAAATTGTTAATGGTTCTCCTTCAGCTTCCTTGGATTGGTTGAACAAATGCCATACAAGCTTCCTCAGATTGGTCGAAAGTTCCTCCTGTAGAATCGCATGTCGATGAGACACTAGCCGTGTCACCCTGATGCGATTACACCTCATAGTAGCTATCGTCATAGCTTACAACCGTTGGCGAGAGCTCCTATTGAGTTCAAAAGTCATACCGATATCACCTTTTCCATGGGCAAGTTGATCGCTATTGGCAAGACACAATTCTTTTGGTAGGACCTCATAGCGAGCTCCTTTCATCTCCCCGAGCTCACTTCATTTTCAGTGAGACTCCCACTCCATCGCCAAGACATCTCCCTGAGCTCCTACTTCTTCGACGAACTCCTTTAATTTCAGGGAGACTCTGCTCGGTTGGGAAGACCTCATGTCAAATTCATCTCCCTTCGCCGAGACCATCGTCGATTGGTGAGACATTACACCGACCAAGCCTTCTGTCAGCGAGTGCAACTCCTTCGGCAAGACTTCACCCTATTAGCCAGAAGTTATATCAATGTCATTCTCTCTTGGCGAGACTTTTTGTTGTCGGTGAGACTCTTGCCGAAGGAAAAACACATATCGAGACCCCTCCATTATCGACAGGACCTCATACTTTCGTCGAGACATCATGGTGACTCTACCTTCCTTTGCCCCAAGCTCGCATCTTTCTACCAGTCTTTGTTTGATCTGCAGGACCTTATGCCAAAGGAAAAATCCTTTGGTGAGCTTGCTTCATCATCTATTGGCAAAAATTCATCAGGTCGGGAAGACCTCTCGCCGAGCTCAAGATCTTTGGGCAAGCTCATTTCATATTGGGGAGACTCTGCTTGGTCATTGGGACATCACCCCAAGTTCAAAATCTCGCTAAGGGCTCCTCTCCTGTCACCAAGACCCTTGCTAGTCGGCAGGACATCTCCCCAAAGGTAAACAACTTACGCCGAAGGCACTCCATTTCGGTGAGACATCATTCGGTCGCTGAGATGTTATAGAGAGGTCCTTCTTTTTCTTCCCGTTGACATCTCTTTTTGCCGAGACCACCCATTTGTCACCGAAACTTCATAGCGAACTCCTCCATTTTGCTCGAGCTCACTTCATTTTGTCGAGACCCCTTCTTGGTCGGTGATACCTCTCGTTTGTTGCCGGGACGTCACAGGGAACTCCTCCATTCTGGCCGAGGTCACTTCATTTTTCCAAGACCCCTTCTTGGCCGGTGAGACCTTATGCCAAAGAAAAAATCCTTCTGCAAGCTCGCTATAGGTGAGACCCCCTATTAGTCACCGAGACTTCATGCCGAAGGCAAAACCTTATGCCGTTGGAAAAACCCCCTTCGGTGAGACTCTACTTGGTCACCGGGACCTCAAGCCGAACAAAAACCACTCTCCCCAATAACTGTCGGTGTGACTTCTTTCTAGCGGAGAGATACATAAAACTCTTGGTGACCGGAATGTCCTGGCGACCAGTGTGTTCAAACAAATAGAGGACACTGCTAGTTGGAAAGACAATAGGAGGGTCTTGCCAACTTTCTTCTCTGATGGATTTTATGCCAAATCTGACTGAGGCGAGGCTTCCAATAGACTTCCTTGTGAGGTAGCACCAGATAAGGACCTAACCCTTGATGTAAATGTCTCCATTTGGCCCCTTAGAACCTCTGAAACATAGATTGCCCAACTGATTGAGCCCGTAGGTGAAAATTGGGTAACAACTACATCTCAATCTTCTTCTACATTTTTCTTTTCAATAACTAATTTCATAATCAATGAAGAATTTCACAAATTAACTTAATAGGGGAAATAATCCACCATATTCCACCAATAATTATGATTAATAGACTTAGGATTATGATTAGGGTTCAATTAGGGTTAGAGTTAGGACTAGGTTGGGGTTTAATTAGGGTTAGGATAGGTTTTTACTTATAATTATAGTTAGGGTTAGGGTTTAATTAGAGTTAGGGTTCAAGAAGACTTAGGGCTAGGATTATTATAATTTTAAATTCATCAAAATAATAGTTAGGGTTAGAATTAGGGTTAGCTAGGGTAAGGGTGAAGCTTAAGATTAGGATTAGAATTAGACTTACAAGTGAAGTTAAAATTATAGTTATAACTATTGTTACTGGTAGGGGTAGAGTTAGGTCTAAAATTTGGGTTAGGTTTACTCTCAAGGTCATAATAAAATTAGAATCATAATTCAAGTTACAATAAGGGTTAGAATGATGGTTACTTATGGTTAAGGATTGTGTTGGTGTTATACTTGGGGCTAGGGTTCAATTGGGGTTAGGGATATACTTTAACTAGGGTTGGGGTTTGGATATAATTAGGGCTAGGTTTAGGGTTTAATTAGGATTAGAGTTCAATTATGGTTAGGGTTAGGGTCATGGTTAGGGCTCAATGAGGATTAAAATTAGGATTCAATGGTTAGAGCTCAATGAGGGTTAGTGTTAAACTAGGGTTCAATTATGGATCTATTTGGTTTGGATTTAATAAGGGTCAGATTTATTGTTGGTGTTCAATTAGGGTCAGTGTACACTGGCATTCAATTAGGGTTAGGCTGAGGATTCTATGATAATATAAACCCTATTCCCTAAACCCTAATCCTAACCCTAATCTATCTCTAATTATAATCTAAACCCTAATCTTAGCCCTAAGTGTAATCCTAACACTAACCATAAGTGTAATCCTAAACCTAACACCAATCTTAGTACCCAAATTCTAACCCTAACCCTAACCCTATCCCTACTTGCAACATTTACCATAATCCTCAAACCAATCCTAATCCTAACCCTAAACCTAACCCTAATACTAATGCTAACCTTATCCCCAAATCAAACCCTAATTTTGTTGCTAACCCTAACCATAACCCTAATACTGATCCTGGTCTTAATCCTAACCCTAACCCTAATCCTATAGATCTAACCCTAAACCTAACATTAACCTTTCCCCTCATCCTAATTCTATCTCTAATATTAACCCTAACCCTAACCCTAATCTAATCCTAACACTAACCTTAACCATTATGCTAATCCAACCCTAATCCTAAGTCTATCTCTAAACATAAACCTAGCCCCAATTCTAAACATAAGCCTAACCCTAATCCTAATACTAACCCTAACTACAACCCTAATGCAAATTCTAACACCAGACCCTAATCCTAATTATATCTCCAACCCTAACCCTAACCTAAATCCTAATACTAACACTAAACCCACCCTAATCCTAATTTTATCTCTAACCCCAATCCTAACTTTAATAGTATTTCTAACCCCAACCCTAATCCTAACTTTGTGTCTAATCCTAACCCTAACCCTATCCTCAATATTAACCCTAACCCTAATCTTAACCTTGACCTTAACACTAATTTTATCTTTAATCCTAACCCTTACCCTAATCATACTCCTAGTCAAATCCTAACCCTAACCCCTAATTTAAAATGGTAACCCTAACCTTAACCCTAACCCTTATATCTAACCCCAACAGTAACTCCAATACTAACCCTAATTCTATCTCTAACCCTAACCCTAACCCTAACCCTATCCTTAATTGTAATTTTATCTCTAATCCTAACCCTAACCCTAATTATGATGATAAGCCCAACCCAAATTCTAATTCTATCTCTAATTGTATAATCATAACCCTAACTCTAATCTTAACCCTACCCTAACCCTAACTCTAATAATTTTGTCTTCCATGTTGCGTTGCAAATGCTACTAAAATAAATATATAATTTATTAATAATATATATAAAAACGGCAAGAGATATCCTTCTTGAGGCGTCTATTTTTTAATCAATTAATCACATAAAAGTATAATAGAAACCTCGAGAAGGATATCTCTTAGCATTTCTATATATATTATTAATAATATATATATATATATATATATATGTTAGTTAAAGGACATATAAAGAGGCATTAGGCCTATAGATAACTAAATCAGTAAGACTTTATGCTACATCTCAATCTTCTTCTATATTTTTCTTTTCAATAACTAATTTCAGAATCAATGAAGAATTCCACAAATTAACCTAATAGGGGAAAGAATCCACCAGCTTCCACCAATAATTATGATTAATAGACTTAGGATTATGATTAGGGTTCGATTATGGTTAGAGTTAGGACTAGGTTGGGGTTTAATTAGGGTTAGGATAGGGTTTTAATTATAATTATAGTTAGGGTTAGTTGTTAATTAGAGTTTAATTAAGGTTAGGGTTCAAGTAGACTTAGGGCTAGGATTGTTATAATTTTAAATTCATCAAAATCATAGTTAGGGTTAGAATTAAGGTTAGCTAGGGTAAGGGTGAAGCTTAAGATTAGGATTAAAATTAGACTTAAACAAGTGAAGTTAAAATTATAGTTATAACTAATGTTACTGTTAGGGGTAGAGTTAGGTCTAAAATTGGGGTTAGGTTTTTCTCTCAAGGTTATAATAAAATTAGAATTATAATTAAAGTTACAATAAGGGTTAGAATTTTTCCAATATTGGCATGGTGTGAGGTGGTATTGTTGAGTGGTTGTATTTTGGTTCATAGCTCCAGGTCAAAAGTGTTTACCCCTTGAATAAAAACAATAAGGGTTAGAATTATGGTTACTTATGGTTAAGCATTGTGTTGGTGTTATAATTGGGTCTAGGGTTCAATTGGGGTTAGGGATATACTTTAACTAGGGTTGGGTTTCAATGAGGATTATAGTTAGGGTTGGAGTTGGGATATAATTAGTTCTAGGTTTAGGGTTTAATTAGGATTAGAGTTCAATTATGGTTAGGGTTAGGGTTCTATAATAAATATTAGGGTTATGGTTATGATTCAATTAAGGTCAAGGTTAAGGTTTAGCTAGGGTTAGGGATAGAGTTATGATTAGGGTTCGAAAAGGGTTAGGGTCATGGTTAGGGCTCGATGAGGGTTAGAATTAGGATTCAATGGTTAGAGCTCGATGAGGGTTAGTGTTCAATTAGGGTTCAATTATGGATCTATTTGGTTAGGATTTAATAAGGGTCAGGTTTATTGTTGGTGTTCAATTAGGGTTAGTGTACATTGGCATTTAATCAGGGTTAGGGTGAGGATTCTATGATAATATAAACCCTAATCCCTAAACCCTAAACCTTAAACCCTAATCCTAACACTAATCTATCTCTAATTATATAATCTAAACCCTAATCTTAGCCCTAAGTGTAATCCTAAACCTAACACTAATCTTAACCCAAATTCTAACCCTTACCTTAACCCTATCCCTACTTGCAACCTTTACCATAATCCTCAAACCAATCCTAATCCTAACCCTAACCCTAATACTAATCCTAACCCTAAACTTAATGCTAACCTTATCCCCAAATCAAACCCTAATTCTATTGCTAACCCTAACCATAACCCTAATACTGATCCTGATCTTAATCCTAACCCTAACCCTAATCCTATCTCTAACCCTAAACCTAACATTAAGCTTACCCCTCATCCTAATTTTATCTCTAATATTAACCCTAACCATAACCCTAATCTAATCCTAACACTAACCCTAACCATTATGCTAATCCAACCCTAATCCTAAGTCTATCTCTAAACATAAACCTAGCCCTTATTCTAAACATAAGCCTAACCCTAATCCTAATACTAACACTAACTACAACCTAATGCAAATTCTAACACCAACTCTAATCCTAATTATATCTCCAACCCTAACCCTAACCTAAATCCGAATACTAACACTAACCCCACCCTAATCCTAATCCTAACTTTAATAATAATTTTTACCCCAAACCTAATCCTAACTCTGTATATAATCCTAACCCTAACCCTATCCTTAATCTTAACCCTAACCCTAATCCTAACCTTGACCTTAACACTAATTTTATCTTTAATCCTAACCCTTACCCTAATCATACTCCTAGTCAAATCTTAACCCTAACCCCTAATTTATAATACTAACCCTAATTTTATCTCTAACCCTAACCCTATCCTTAATTGTAATTTTATCTCTAATCCTAACCCTAACCCTAATTATGATGATAAGCCCAACCAAATTCTAATTCTATGTCTAATTGTTATCATAACCCTAATTCTAACCTTAACCCTACCCTAACCCTAACTCTAATAATTTTTTCTTCCATGTTGCACTACAAATGCTACTAGCATATATTTATTATTTAGTAATAATATATAAAAATTCCAAGAGATATCCTTCTTTAGGCGTTTATTTTTTAATCAATTAATCACATAAAAGTATAATAGATGCCTCAAGAAGGATATCTCTTGAAATTTTTATATATATGATTAATAAATAATATATATATATGCTAGTTAAATATATTATTTAGAAAGCAAATAAATGCAATTTTTTTTTTTTAAATGGATAAAAATGTAATGAAGTTTTCAAGATTAGATAACTTTAACACTACAATTAATATTGAAAATTACACAATCCTAAAATCATAATGTTAAACATAATTAAAAATACTAAGTAACTAACATTATAGTATTTAGAAGTGGTGGGGTTTCTTTCCTATAGGGCCAACAACTAAGGTTCAAACCTCGAGAGGTCTTTCTCTACCATGTCCCATTTGTTTTTGTGCACATTATACTTCCCTCTTATTTTCTTTTCTAGTAAACTACTTCACCACTTATTTTGTTATTCTTTTCATCCTTCTATTTATGTACTTTCAAAAAAAAAAATTTGTCAAATCAAATCTCAAACTATTCTAAGGTACATTATATTTTTCTTTTTACCTTTTGGGCATGCCACCTTGTCAAAATAGTTCAATTACAATCCTTTTCATTTGATCTATTTCCTTTTGTATTTGTTACCTGGCTGTATGATTATGCTAGCATTTTCCTAGTTAATATGTTAATGATATGTGCACACCTTACGTAGTCCATGTTGACACAAGTCAACACATGTTTTGGGCATAAGCTTTTGTAAAGGATGTGGTAATTGGAAGTGGCAATTGCAATTACAACATCTAAAAAAATCCATTTTCAATTATGCTTTGATGAATTTCTATACCCTCTTTCGAATCTCCAATTTTGAGTATAGGCAAGTAGGATGTTAGTTTGCATTTGTTTAAAAGTTTCTAAATCCTTTAAAAAAAAAAATTTGGAACATGTTTCTCAAATAGCTTATGTTCCTTTTCTATGCTTCAATATTTTTCATACATGTCTACCATATGTGTATGTATAGAAAGAGAGAGAAATGATAACTATATGTTGTATATTAAGAGAGAGGGACATAGATGATTATTCATATCTCTCTATATACACACATTTATTTAATGAATTTTTTCCGGAATAATTTCACATGACTTCTCCATGCCTTCACACTTTGGATGCATTTTTACAATATATGTGTGTACAATAGATTTTTTTAGAAGTTGAAGGTAGGATGTTGGTTTGCATTTGTTTAAAAGTTTCTAAAATATTTTCAACAAATAATTTTGAACATGTTTCTCAAGGAAATTCAAATCTCATTCACACAATATAAGTTGCAAATAAATTCATCACAATTTGAAATCATTCAAGAGAGAATTTATACATAAATTATTATTTATGAATTTTGGGCATAAGTTTTTGTGATGGTTGTGGTCATTGAGATGACACTTACAATTGCAAATTTAAAAAAAAATCTATTTTCAATTGTGCTTTGATGTCCATGTCCATACCCTCTTCTAAAGCTACAATTTCTTTGAGGCATTTTTTCCAAAATTTCACATGCCTTGTATATGCTTCTACACTTTGGATACATTTATACAATATATGTGTGTACAATAATTTTCTTGAGAATTTGAAGGAACCTACAAAATACAACAATGTAGGAAGCATACCTACCTCATTACATGATTCGATAGGATACTACAAGGAACTTCAAATCTACATGAATTTATGATAGTCCTAATGAACCTATGATTATGTTAATGAAGTTATGACAGTCTTAATGAACCTATGATTGTCTTAAGGAAGTTTTGAAGTCCTAATGAACCTATGACTTTCCTAATGAAGTTATGACAATCCTAATGAACTGAGAACCACTGCAATGAAGTTATTATAATATTTTAAATTGTCACCCTTGACAATTTCACACTATGTTTGGATCACCTTAAGTGATTAAACCTAATTATGCTTATTAATTACCCCTTTTCTAGTCATCTTCGAAAAATCAAATTAATTTTGGGAAATTAAATTATTATTTATTTCTCGAGCAACCTAAATTCAAAATAGGTCCAAACTAGGGTGCCCTCACCCTTATCTACCCTATTTTGGCCCAAAATTTAATATTTTATTGTCAGCTTAAACATATTTACAAATTTAAAATGATTTGTTGGCTTGTCAAAATAACTAATGTGGGAGATGTTGAAACACATATAAATATGTCTTTTTCTCTATTTTAACATCTAAGGAATATGAAAATCAATTGAGAGTCCTAAAAGGCAATCAAGGCAATTCAAGAGAAGAATAAACAACATTCTACAACACTTTTATCAATCAAGATCATGCTTGCAATGCATTATCAAATTCACGTTCATGCATAAGTAAGATGTTGCTTATTTTATGTTTATTATCATTATGAGTACTAACACTTGCAAGATCTTCAAGCAACTATGAAAATATCCTTGTATGAAATGTGCCAAATGACTTCAACTCATCAAGGAATGCAGATTTGAATGGTGATGTGGTGTGGGAAAAGGGATCTAGGTTCTAAATCACATATTTCCAATTACATCACATTAGGAGGACACAAAATTGATCATATAAGACCACTTGGATACTTTCCTCAAGGAAGAGCCAAAATGGTTGTGTAAGACTAGAAAATGAGGTTTCTATCAACATCAAGCATGAATATAATCTAAGAAACCACTAAACTTAGAGAATTCAAATGCAAATCTCAAATCTAATCTATTTAATGAATAATGAAAGCAATATGGAAACATATACAAATGATTCCAATTCACCTTCCCTTCCAAGCGATTTTTGATTCACCTTCATTGTCTCTCTCCATTTGTCTCCTTGAATGTGGCTCTCATATTTTTTATGTGCTTATTTGCTTCAAGATCAAGAACATTGTTGAATGATGAAGAATGACAAATATCATGAATTTGTGGTTAGCCAAAAACATGAGAAGGATTATTTTATAGAAATTCTTATTTGAAATGAACAATTTGGATGCAAAGATTGGAGATCAAGATCAATGGTCAATGTGTGTTGAGAGGAAATAGATTAAGCAGTTAACTGAATAGATTAATCCAATCAATGAAATTAATTGGATAATCAGTGGGATTGGATTGAATAATCAATGAAATTAGAATAATTGGTGGAGAGGGGTGTATTAATTAGTGGGATTGGATTAATCAATGGATATGATTGATCAAACAACAATTTAGATTGATTAGTTAGTGGGTGTGATTTGACCAATCAAAATGTGTAAGGATAATTAATTAATTAGATTAATTAATTTTTAGAGGAACGTGCATGATGCATTTGAATTAATAAATAAAAGTTTATTTATCAATTGATCATGTTGAGTGAATATTGGAGAATTAAATAATTAATTTAATTATTTAATCTAGAAGTGGGAAAGTGATTTAATTAAATAATTTGTAACAATTATTTAATACAAGAAGGGTGTTTGATGTTCATTAAATAATTAATGATAACTATTTAATTAAAATAGAAGAATAGGTGAAGTTAGCTACATTATTAAATAAATAAGGTTTATTTAATTAATCTAGAAGAATAATGTTTAGTTTGGGCATTATTAAATAAATAAGATTTATTTAATTGGTGAGGGAGAATAAGGATAATCAAGACTTTATTAAATAAATAAGGTTTATTTAATTAGTCTGAAATGATGATTGTGGATGAATTAATTAACTAATGTTAAATTAATTAATTAATAGTAGATTACAAAAAAAATGATAATAATTAAATAATAATGCATTGTTTAATCATTTTAGTTGAAAAGTGTTGTTCATAGGTCAGGACAATTTCGGGTATCTACATTTTTCCCCTCTTTGATATAATGTGTGTTTATAGCATTATGTCAAAGAAAATTTAGAGATTTGTGCATAGGAGTTGCCCTAGCATGCCCTAGTGACAACGAGATAGATTAATTCCCCCTTAGAATTTTTTTTTTTTTTTTTGATAAATTGTTTTGAAAAGTCAATTTTATAGTGTTGATTATGTTTGTAGCTTTGTTTTTGGATATGAGGGCCTCTTGGGGATCTATATTAGTGTTCGAAGTCAAAATTTGATGCATGCAGTTATGAAGGGGGTAAAAAATCCTACCCTAGAAGGGTAAAAATAGTCCCTACGGGGTGAAATTGGTGCATTTGTGCATTTTACCTTAGAAATTTTTAGAGCTCTAAGTGTGATTCCCGTGCGAAGATGCTGCCAAAATGTCACTTGTTCTAGTCACTGGACACCAGAGATACTGGGTTATGACCTTCCAATGGTCAGAGGGCTTAGGGGACATGGTATATACTCTTTCCTTTCTTCATAATTTTTTAATTTTTTGATAAATTTTAGGGCTTGAACATGAGCAAGTAGATGTGGTGCACTTTGTGCATCACAATTGCAATCGCATTCATCGCATGTGTGGCTTGGTTCACTACATATGTTTGGTTTGATGCATTTGAGGTTAAAGCCACATCTACTTTAGGCTATGTGCAATTGATTTTTGCACTACACCTACATTGGTGCAACACATTTGTAGGTTAGCATGTCACATTTGTTGTAGTTAGCTGCAAATGCTTACAAATATGCCACATGTGATATGTTCGCCACACCTGATTAATTATATGCCACATGGACTATGTTTGTTGCACCTGCTTAATTGTATGTTGCAGTGCTATGTTCACCACAATTTCTTAATCGTATGTCATAATTGATCTATTCGCCACATTCTTGTAATAGTGCAACACATTTGATTGTTTGGAAAATTGAGCTATCTTGTGAGAAATTTCTCTTCAATTTAAGTCCAATAGGTTTTCTTAGGCATTTTAATTGATTAGATGTGATTTTCTTGTGATCACAAGTGCGATATCCATCCATTTATACTTGAGAGATCCAACCACCCACCTTTTGATTGTGAGATTGATTGATGAGGAGAGGGATACTCTTCATTCCCTAGGCCTATATCATGTTACTTTTATGCCCATCATTTGGGCTAATCACAATTTGTTGACCTGGCTCTCTTCGAGAGATGAAATTATGAGACATGTTCATTTCATTTACCCACCAAGAAGGTCACCATTACTTTGGAGGATTTTTCGGAGGATCATGCATCTTCCAATTTGTGGGGAGCATGTGGTATAGGACACTATTCATAGGTGTTTTGGTCTTGAGGGAGCCTTTGAGCATGATGACATAGCATACCTCGATATCGAGGATTATGAGATCTAGTGGGATGTTTTGGTGGATAGATATGAGAGGATGGTCATTGTTATCTATAGTGTGATTACTGAAATTGTTTCCTCACCATCAAGGACATGGGTTCCCTGTTGGATGGGGAGAGGTGCTTGTAGAGATGATGACACATTCTACAATATATGCTTGGGGACATTACATTCTTTCCAAGCTATACTTTTAGCCTCATGATGTAGCCTATCATGATGGTTAGTTGATTAGCTATGAGACTACTCTACCCATGGTCTGGGCATAGGAGCATATTGTGGTGTTCTGGCCACCTGCTTTAAGAAAACTTGTAGCAGGACTTCCCTATGTATACATGTATGGGTGAGTTGTGACAAAGGTATGGTTGGTGATGTTGGGTATCGACATCATGCTATTGAAATTATTGATGCATTCACCTAGAGACCATACCCACAATGTCCTTGGGAGGACAATGCTAAGCATTTTCCATATTATCACTAGACACGATACCTTATTGGGAGGATAGTACAATCCCAACACATCATTGACCGATACTTACTAGAGTGGGTCCTTCGACTATTTGGGGAGTAGAAAGGGATTATTTTTGGTACCACAAAGTTTGCTAGGTCTTTTTGGGAGGTTTAAATATGAAGACACATGATAGTGTGGAGGTAGTGGAGTTGGAGATTGATACATTGTAACTTGTTAAGTGGGGTGCCCCAATAGAGGTCATCGATGCGAGTACCACACCCGAGTATGATGCATGGTGGTTCAAGCACATGCCCATCCCTTATATAGATCCAGACCAGCTTGCCCCCAGTAGAGAGGCTTGGTAGAGGTCCAGGAGGAAACTTTTGTGGCTGAGGATGAGGGAAAGGGGATGATGGTGGCAAGGGGGATGGTGGGGATGTGGGGGTGGTGGAGAGAGAGGTGGTAGAGGAGGGAGAGGATATAGAGGAGTGAGAGTAGATAGAGGAGGGAGAGGTGATAGAGGTGTATGCCCACTTCAAGCATCGAGGAAAGCTAGTGGTCGACAGGGAGAGGATTTTCCTCATCAGGAGGAGGGTGTTAGGGCAGATGTCTTAGTTGCTCCTATGCAGGTAGATGGTGCTCCTAGGTAGGAGGAGGATTTTTGAGTAGATCAACATCTAGATATGGACATTAGCATGGAAATTGAGGTTGAGGAGGTTGGGAA
Organism: Sequoia sempervirens; assembly: GCA_007258455.2. Taxonomy (NCBI): domain Eukaryota; kingdom Viridiplantae; phylum Streptophyta; class Pinopsida; order Cupressales; family Cupressaceae; genus Sequoia; species Sequoia sempervirens. Next base: position 4,282 of record VDFB02367925.1, on the reverse strand, counting down.
AGAGGAGGAGAGAGAGGAGATGGAGGATAGAGAGGAGGTGGACACGAGGAAAAGAATGGTCATGGAGGAGGGTTTGTCGGAGATACCCATCATCGAGGTGATAGAGGAGGATGTGGGGGATAGGGTGATAGATCCCCAAGTGACAACTCTACAAGCATAGGCATAGGCCTTTCATGGTGAGATATCTCAGTTGAGAGCTAAGAGGGATATGGTCATGATTTAGGTGGAAAAGGTAGATCAGAGTGCCCTAGATTTTATTAGAATGATCAGTGGTGGGACAATAGATCTAGCTCGAGAGATCCATAGGTCAAACAAGGTTGAGTAGTATTACCAAGATTTATATGAGAGGGAGGTGCCTCCATCATAGAGAGAGCCCAGTTTCATCAAGGTGATGAGAAGGTCCCAGGGTAGGATACATTCTAGACAATCCTAGAGTAGTGGTGGTGTCTCCTAGCCTTGGCCTTATCCTTACCATTCAATGCAACACTCTTGGAGGGGGTTGATGGATAGATCACAGGATAGTGGATTGGTTCATAGAGAGGATATGACATCTACCTTTGGGAACATGGGTAGTACTAGCAGTGTATGATTATGTTACATACATGTGTTATTTTTTGGATCGAGCTTGCGAGCTCCACATTTTGACCGATATTCGATTATTGTATGGTGACACTGATTCTTTTGGATATATATGAGATGCACCATTTTTGAGGTGACTATATGATGTGTTATTTTTTATGCATATGATTGTTTATGATGTTATTTATGATCCATGGATGGATACATACATACATACATATATATATATATACATATATATATACACACATATATATATATATACATATATATATACACACATATATATACACATATATATACATATATATATATATACATATATATATATATATATATATAATGCTTATATGTATGACATAATGAATGAATTTAATTTAATTTCTATGTGATGATGACATTATTGATGCTTATATGTTGTGTATATAATGATAGATTTATGTTTTGGAACATGTTATGCGATATGCAATATGATTTTTATATGGATGATGATGTTTTGTGAAATGATATGCAATATGGTTTATCTTTTCATAATTTTCTTATGTAATATGTATGACCTATATGCATATGATTATTATGGTATTCTAACATGTTTATGGATGTAGGATGATACAGATAATATATTTATTTTTGGCATGTCACAGTATGCCACCGAAATGACTACGAAACCTGTTAGTGTGAAGAAAATAAATGGTTAATAAGGAGTGAAAAAACTTTTCAAAGAGACCGTTCATCTAGATTTGGTAAAATGATTGTTATTACTTGAGCTTGTAGTAGTACATGTTTTATCATCATAGATCATTTCTACTATGGGACATGAAACAAGCAGTTGTATGCATACCTAAACATGGATTGTGAAGGAAGCTTTTGTTTCCATTTGATTAAGATATAATATATGGACAAGTGGAAGATGTACACTAAGTTGAGACAAACCTTGGTGATAGTAATATTCACTTGTCAAATATTTAAATATGTCAAATAAAAGGTGTCCTGATTTAGATTATTGACAATAGACCCTTATAGGAACATGTGAGGAAATTACCATAAAGCATGTTTATCTTGATACAAGAAAGTTTTAGATTGGCCTTTGACTTGTATAGGATGTTTGGATTATGCTAGAGACAATCCCAATCACACATAAGGACCTTAGTTACCCCCATACCTTATCAAGACAAACCACACACATAAATCATAGAGAGAACTATTGAATGAAGAAGAAAAATAAGAGGGGGGGTGAATTAGTTGTATCAATTTAGAACATCAAAAACCCTTAACAATAATCAAATCCACAAGAATTCATTAAACCCTTATTTTGTTATAGTGATTAAACATGAGATGCAAATAATAGAAATTGAAACAACACCATTCATATGAGAACACCAAATTTACGTGGAAAACCCAATGAGGGAAAAACCATGGTGAGGATTAGCTCACAATATAAGTAATTACAAAACTGGTACAAGGGCTCACTGCCAAAATAGGACACACTGTCCAAAAGGGCTCACAACCAGGGCTCACTACCACAAAAAGAAAAGAAGATAGAAGAGAAATGTTACATAGAGAATGTGAATGCTTGATCTAGACCTACACAAACATGAACAAACAACACAATGTTAGTCAATTATACAAATCTAAACTAGCATTCCCCATGCAATTAATTTGAAGAATAATGAATAAGAAATCAAGTAAAAGCAATCTAAATCCTATTCAAGTGCTCAAACCCAACATCTGATGGGGGAATTCGTGCTATTTTGATGTGGAAAATAGCCCTTTAATAATTCCTTGCAAACTTTGATGATGAACAATGGTGTTCCTTGATGAAATTTGCAATAACCTAACTATGGTGATAAAATGCTATGAAAACCTTGATGAACAATGGATGAACTTGCATAAAATGTGTAGATAATGACTTTGCATAAAGTTGTGGATCCCAAATTAGTAAAAGAGTTCTCCATTTATAGGAAAGAAGGATGGAAGAATGAGAAAAAAGGATGAATGTGGGACTAAACATATGCCAATGGCATTGTGCCACTTTCCAACATGCTAGTGGAAGGAGGTGGAGCACATTTTGATGAATGTACAAATAAATGCCATTAGGTGGAGATTTGAAATTTGAAAGTTGGCTTGTGCAGGAAGAGTTGAAAGATGAGTTAATGTCACTTGGATCAAGAAAAAGGACATGTAAGAGGCCTTTAATGCCTTGTTGGATGGACAAGTCCTTTTGGGAGGGAGAATCCAAATTTGAAGAATATTCCAATTTGATGCCCTTTTTAATGAAAATGGATGAATTTATAAATCAATTAATCTGATTTACATGCTCAAGTTGCAAAATCTAGAGGATTTGATGGATTAGAGTTAGGATTAATCATGATTAGATTAACTTAGATTGAAATTAGTTTGATTTGACATTTTGACTTAGATTTTTGGATTCATTTAAATCAAAATGAGAGGAATATGAATATTAGACTTAATTAAATAAAGTTTGATTTATTTAATTAAAAAGAGATGACATATGTTAGATTTAATCAAATAAATGTTAGTTTATTTAATTTAAAGTAGATGAAATATGATAAAGTGATTTATTTAATCAAAAGAGGGATATTAGGATTAATTAAACAAAATGATTTATTTAATTAAAAGATGAAATATGAAGAATTTAATCAAATAAAGATTATTCGATTAAATGGTTAGTAAAGGAGATGATTCATGATGAACTAGAGTTAGTAAATCAGGACTAGGTGCATGAGATCAATCAATATATTTTATGTGTCTACATTTTTCCCCTCTTTGAAGCAATGTACCTATTGTATTGGTTCAAAGAATAACTTTTCCAAGATCAAAATTAAAAAAAAAAATTATTTTTTTCAGATGCCCCACTACTGCCCCAACAGAAGAAATACATTGGTATACTGCCCCCTCGAGAGATCAGATGAAAAGTTCGATTTGAGGGTCGATCTTGCGACAAAGAGGTTCAAGATGGATGTATGGATGGTTATGATGGCGATGAAAATGAGATGAAATAAGATGTTGAGAATAGAAAAACTATATTATCCTAAACATCTTAAATGATAATGCAATGCATGTGAGATGGATAATGTGAGATTTCATGATTATGAGATTTATGTATGCTAATGGTTTGTGGATGCATGATGGACATGATATTATGTTAGCACAGAAATAGGATAGAAGAAATGAGATGATGAAAAGAGGGTCCAACAAGTCCATGATCTGTCGAGACTTTATTAGAGATAACAATGAATGATGATGATGATTTTCTTATCAGGAATTGGGATTTTAAAAGGGCTACTTACCTTATGTTTGATAACACACATAGGCACAATGCATCAAGGTATAAAGAACCAAAATGGCATTGCATCTAGTGTGATGGACTTTGACTTGAAAATCATATAGGAGTATTCCTGTTCACACTTGGCATACATAACCTTATTCATAATGTAGTTTAGATATTCCAAACATCTCAAACCAAAACATAGAAAGGCAAGCCTTCCTATGTGGTCAACAAGACACCTAAAACACCCTCCCTATAGACCAAAAAAATAGGCATGAACAAGGTTATATTACAAGAATATCGAACAAGCACAACAGATAAAAATATAATTATCATTTCCCCATTCATTTCTCTCTAAATCCCTTTGTTTGGATAACATCAAGAGGTCATTGGAATGAGTGCAATAAGATAAAT
>VDFB02367923.1:0-24149 GCA_007258455.2 Sequoia sempervirens | reverse complement strand
TGACCAAATTGACTGCACAAAACACAATAACCAAAGAAGGATGATAGAACCTGGGTGTATGAGTTTGCCTTAATGGAAAGGGCTTCTTGACCATACATTCGTAGCTTTTGAAGGTATGCTTGGCTTCCAATTCTCATTCTTTTTGCTCATTTCATCTTTGATGTGACTTTTAAGGACATCAACATACTTTTTCTCTTCATTTGATTTCTTCGATGATTTAGAACTTTGTCGTTCTTCATAGCAAATACCACTCCTATCGAACGTGGGCTTTTGAGATTTGATGATGTCATCCGAATTTTCGAACTCGTCTCGTTCTTCAAGTTTCTATTTAACTGAGCCATTGTCCTCTCCAATTCCTGTCTTAGGGAAACAATCTCGAATTCCAACTTTTCACTATTTTCTTCCTTTGTCTTTAGTGGGTTTCTCATCTCCTCTTCAACCCTTTTTTCTTCTTCTACTTTAACTTTTAGATCTACAATCAATTTCCCTGATTCTTCATGACTTTGTGTTAATTTTTCTTTGGCTTCATTGTCCTCTTGAATTCGTAATCCTTGTCTCAAATTTCTTTTCTTATGTTTCTCAATCTCTCTGTAGGCATAATGGAGTTCTTCCTCAAGATCCACTTCTCCTTTGTCTTCGCTATGCACTTCTTTTCGTCTTTTTCTCCTTTCTTTTCGTCTCTATCATCCCTTGCTTCCATTGCCATGGAGAGTATTTCTTCTCTATCATTGTTTGAAATTTCTTTGTGCTTTCCTACGATGAGCTATGATCTTTCCTTGAATAAAGACTCTTCTTGTACTTACGAAAATCCTTCTTTTTCTTTTCATGTTGACCTTGTTTATAGCCCTTATTTTGTTGAAATCTTCTTTCTTTCTTCATGTAGTGATCTTCATCATTGCTTCTTTCACTCTTACCTTGCGGTGTAGAGGTCCACCCAAAGCTAAAAACAAAATTTTCCAAAGAAAAACACCAAGTTTTCTATGCTCTAATATGTGGACGTTTTGTCAAACAATTTGTAAATGTCTAGCGTGAAACCATTTTTCTTGCTGTTTACACTTCAGTGATATTGGGGTAATTTCACACATGAAAAACACTGCAGTAATATATTTCCAGATTTATCACAACTCATTACAATCATTGAACCTTGAATATTTCACAATAAAATATTAACCATTATATTTATTGATTTAGATGATACGCAACAATACTCTTATGAATAACCATTTTCACACAATGATACATTTTGTTTCTGACTTGATATACTCCAACAGCTCCAACCAATGGTTTAGTCCAAATTTAAGCATACCACAACTGTACGACATGCATGTGCAATGTACGACAGCTACACAAATCTTCTTCTTCCTTAAATTGAATTCACCCTTCAATTTCCTTCACAATACACCACATCACACCTCCCAGGATTCCCAACACTGTACAGTGGCATTGTCAAATAAACTTAGAATATTTTAACTTCATTTAATAACTACGCTTCTTCTCTTTTGACTAGTACGACATCCTATTTTAAAACTCTGACTTGTTTATTATTGGCAAATGAATTTGCAAATAATTTTGTACAAACTTCCAAGGATTAAATTAGAGTGGTACGACACACCATTTTCCCACGACTTGGCTCAGCCATATTAAACTCCTTTCGTGGTACGAAATTGTATGGCGGTGAAGGACAAAGTCTAAGTTTAATACTCTAAATTGTACGACAAGAACTTTAAATTAAATCCAACTTCATTACCACCCGCGCCTTTTTCATTGTCTTCTAAGCTTCCACCATCGACTTATTAAAACCATGCATTGAATGTTCAAAGCATCAATTAGTTAATTCACACCCCTCTAATTTTCACTTTGTACGGCCTTAGGAAGATAGTTGAAGATGTACAAAAATCTCAACAAACCCAAGCAATGGTACGACCAGGCATAAATGTACGACCTTATCCAATAAATTCAATTTAGCAGTAGAGAATCCCTTTGATACATAAAAATAATCGCCTAGTAGAGAGGAATGCAATAAAATAATACCCAAAATCAATCTCATAGACTACACACTGATTTTCTTAATCAAATTCCAAACTAATAGAAAACTCTATTTTAAAAAATTCCCAAATAAGCTCTAGCACAACCTCTAATTAAAGACTATCAACAATCACCCAGGGAGTATCTTTCAACTCCGAAGATGATAATCCTCATGAAGGTTTGCGTCTTCACGAAGTTCTGGAAATTTCAGCAGAACAATATTCTCTTCCCAAAAATTCCTACATATCCTCAAAAATGAACTCCAAAATACTTGTATTTATTCTTCCTTAACTCACCACCTTTCTTGAAAAACCAATATTTACCTTTAATTTAATTCTTTTTTCACTGAAAAGTGACTATTAAGTTAATTAACTTTTTGGCACTTTAGTCACTTTTGCTCACATTTTAAAAATAATTAATTTAAGTTGCCTTTTAATTTAGTTTTTTCAACAACTTAAAATTAATTATTTTATTATTACATATTTCTCGCATAGCCAACTGAAAATGTGGAAAATATAGGACCCAATTAGAAGTGACATCTAAGGTTGCCAAAATACTCCGGAGCTCCTCGGGAACATCAAATATCCTCTTTGGCACGATTGGCGGTCACCGAGAAAGAAAAAGCTAATTTCAATGTTGAAGTAATCGAAAATGGGAACATTACAGTCCGCCCTCCCCAAAGATTGCTTGTCCTCAAGCAATGCCAAGGCATCCTCAATAATATCTGGCTGAGCCAAAATGAACCCAAGTGTGATACTAGGGTCCCAAATCAATCTCTAGAAAAATCCATCATGTTACGCCACTCTGATTAAAATTGTTAACCCATAATGCCGAGTCTGTACTCTCCTCTCCAGTGACCCAAAATGTAATCATCATCAAAACCCAAACTGAAATATCTTCGACAGTTGAAATCTATACCATGAAAGGTCTTCTGCCAAAACACCTCAGTGAGGTCCACATTTGTAATCTCACTGCCTAACACGATCCTGGGCAACAAAAAATGTAATCTGCTCAACCCCCAAGAATAACCTTCAACATATCTCCTCACAGTGTTCCATAAATGATGCCAATCAATCCCTGACTAGAGGCTAACATAGAAGATGACAACAATGTCGACCTTGGAATTAGCTATCTTGGAAATACCTCCCCAATCATAAACTGATAATTCCTCATCGACAATTAATCTCCAAGTGTCAAAAAGCCGACTCCGAGCACACCAACTCACCCAATCAACTACAATCATCAAAGCATCATTCAAAGATATATATACCAACATCTTGGAATGATTGCAATAACCAGCACTCACTTTAGTGGAAGCTAGAAATAACTGTACTAAATTTGTAAATTCTCCCACAACCTTTAGCCAATAAACTTGCACGTACTCAAAGACTATCTGCCCATAACATGATATCGCCGTAATCAACATGGAAATGCATGGGCAGCAGCTGACATAATGAATTACTCCTGAAAATATAGGAGATGTGAGTGTGGAAATGACTAGAGAGACTTCTCCAATGACCAAATTACCCCTACCAATCCACATTGACCGAGAATTACTCCATTGTTGGGCTAGAGGTACTGGTCAATCCATTTGTATGCGAGCATTCAAAGTCCTATGTAGGCTGATTGGAAAGTGGACAATGCTACCAACTCTAAAGTTTTGTCCACAACTCCAATTTTGAGTCAACATCTCACCGTTGAAGACTGCATTTGGATCCCAAATCTTGTGATCATCACCAACCTCATCACTAAAAACAAAGAGCTCTATCATCCAACTTGAAGAGTGGATTATCAAATGATATATCAACACTCGTCTCAAACAATGGGTTATCAACAAAATGAAGATTATCCTCATCCTCAAACTCAAACCAATCCTTTTGATGATACAAACTATCACTTTTTGATTTCTTGGAACAATGGACTAGATCATAAACCTCCTAAATGCAATCGAGTTCCTTAATCACTTACTTGATCACCTTGGCCCTTTCTCTGTTCTCCTGCTCCCTGAATTGTTTGGTCTCATAAAGCTGATCTTCTTCTTTTAGAAATTCCTTTTGGACACTTTCCAAGCAAGCTTCGCGGAATTAAACTCAATGGTGAGCTCACTGACCTCTCCCTTTGTCTCCCTAGACATAGATAGAGCCTCATCTGCAACCTTGGGGCCTTTAGGTATTGAAGTTCTTATGTGATGCTTGATTAACTGTGATATAGGGTCTAAGGTGGATTTAGTGTTTGAGAATGTCTATTTTTAGGTGTCAAATGTTATTTTGTAATTCCACAAATATATTTTGGAACCAAATATTTGGGCACATGCATATTTTTATCCTACCAATTATACATGGAGTTGAACAAAATTGCATGCTTGTAACAAACTTTTGTACTGGCTTTGCCACCATAAAAATGGTGCCACATCAACTGATTTCTTCCTCTTTCTTGCTTTGCCTTGTGCTGATATCTTGAATGAAGTGCTGGAAGAGTTCTCCTTGACACTTGCCAATCTTGCATTTAGATTCAAAACTTTGACATCCCATCCTTTCTGTGCTGGAGCTATCAAACTATTAGGATCTTTTTCATTTGCATTTGGCACATTTCATCCTTGAGCAACCTTCAACCATTGTTAATTGGCAAACTAGACTGAGAACTGATAAACTTGGAATTTAGATAGGAAGGAAAAATTGGTTGATATTGATAGCATGACAAGAATGACATGGTTACTTACTATTAACTTGATTGAGGGAAAAGTCTTGTAGGGGTACCGACACTTTTATTGGGGCCTTCAACACAGTAAACTTTGTGAGAAATGTGTCCAAGTTTAATGTGCTGATTCAATATTTTTGGACCTAGAGTGTTATTCCTCTACAAGATTTGTTGGTGCCAACCACAACTGAACACTTATTATGTGTTATATCTTGCAAATTTTGCAATCTCCTTGTTTATTTTAATATTCATTTAAATTTAAATGTCCACTTGTAGGACTTTGAGTATTGCACATATGGTTGGGTCTTAAAAGGTCCTTTCAACTATTTGTGTCGAGCATAATATTATAATAAATCCAGATCAGATGTTTGATTTGGTTTCCTTGCTGGCACCTCTGTATGTTTCATATTTGGATATACTTTCTGGTTGTGATTTTACATGTAAAGTTCTATCTTATAGATGATTATTGTGGAAATTATGTTTTCTGAGGAGAATAGCTAGATGTTTTGCAGGTTCTGAAGATTATACCTTTCAAACTAATGTTCTTTTCTTTCCAATTGTGTTGTAAATCTGTAGGGTGAAACAGTTGAGTGGGTGACAGTAAAATTCCACCACACTTCTCCATCAGAATATGATTGGGTTGGAGTTTTCTCTCCGGCAAAATTCAAGTACTAATCTTTCATTGCAGTTTCCAGATAGAAAAAACGCAAAGAATAACAATAATATTTTTAGTTCTTATCTGACTATCAATTTATTTCCTTTCCATGAGTACTTATTCTGTACTTTGCTTTTTTTTTAATAGATTTTTCTCTATTTTCTAGTCTTGGAATATGATTTTATAATGGTCACTAAATGAAATAAAGTTTGGTGTTTTCTAGTAAAGAGGTGGTTTAAGCTCATGCACCTTAAACCCTACATAGAAGCTATTCAACTAACAATCATATCTGGTTAAATATTTCAGTGGGTCTATCTGCTTAGATAATGCTCCAGAGAAAGATGAAATCCCATCTCTATGTACCGCACCTATAAAGGTAATTAGTATATTTTTAGGACATTAATATTTAATATGGAATATGAGGGAAAGTGTGAAAATTAGAGAGCAAACAGTTAAATCAAAAGAAAGTACTCATAAGGTGCATCTCATAAAATTTATATATCATGTGCCTTTTGCAGTTCCAATATGCAAATTTTTCAACACACAACTATGTTCGCACGGGAAATGGATCTTTGAATATTCAGTTGATCAATCAGCGAGCTGACTTTGCCTTGGCATTGTTTTCTGGGGGATTTTCTAATGTATGCTCTTTTGTATAAATTATTAGTTTGGAATTTGTAGAAAGGTTGGATTTATTATTATTTTTTCCATGTAAAGTCTAACATATTGTGGAAATGTAATTCTTTAGTCATCTGAACAACTAATTTTCAAATTTGGTAATTTGTTTTCCATAACATTTTCCTTCAACTTCCCTTGCTCAAGAGAAATGGAATTTAACAAATTAATATTTTATGTATACTTTAAACTTAGTTCTTCATCAAGAAAATTTACAAAGGAGTAAGGGTCATCCAACATTTCTACATTTGAAGTAGGATATATGTTTCTATGCGTTCATTAAGTTTTTCTAGTCCAAAGTTGGATTTATGTGTTTTTGGCATAATTTTTTCTCTTTGAGACTTATGCATAACAGCCTTGCAAACCACAATTTTCATGTCACTAGGCAAACTCTATAATTTTTTATTAACCAGCAAGGGGATTTCATCTTGGCATTATTTGCGGGTAGAGTTTCTAGTCTATGCTTGTTATGTCCAAATCATTAATTTATAGTTTGTAGAAAAATTGGGAATTTTTGTCTTGTGCTTGTAAATTCTTGATATCTGATACAAATGTAATCCACTGGTTATCAGAATAACTGTGTCTCAATTTTATAACCTGTTCAAAAAAAATTGAATTTACATTTTTCTATGATTTCTCTTCATTCCTTGTAGGCAGAGGAATATGGCAGATGTATTTTGTTCTTATGCCATTAGTTTATAAACAGTTTTGAATAATATATATGGCTGTGTCTAGACAGTTTGTTGAGCCCTTTTGGTTGGGTGCTCTCACTAAAGGTGGTCAAGCGCTTATAGTCAAGGGCTCTCCCTATTTATTTTTCTTTGTTCAATGTTGCTTACTGTTGGGAAAAAGTGTCTCAACCTTGCTTTTTCCAATTTTTGTATTTAATTATATATCGTTGTCACATGTTTTAATTTGGCAATTTGTAATTATCACTTAGTTGTCATGAAAGCTGTTAAATACAACTTTATTAACTTGCAAGGTGGATGAGTTGCTGGATTAGAAAGAGCATGAAAAGGGGGTTTTAGATGTAGACTTAGATAAGGTAAGGAATATCTTCAATTCAGATGTGCATGTTACCAAAAAGGTGGGTAAAATAAAAAATGGGGTGCGTAAGTTGAAAGAGAAAGTTTCAAAATTTTCTCTTCTTAATTGGACATTAGGGTTTGCATGGAGATTTTAGTGCCGCTTTTAGCCCATGATTTTCTCTCATGATTTTAGAAACCATTGATGGTTTCTGGTTTTGGGTCTTGCCTATATATATTGGTTCATTATTTGGAGAAGTATGTTTTTACGATTGTATGATTTTATAGAATGTTATTTTGCTCTAATTTCTCTAGATTTGTATTGTTTTTCTCTTGTGAAGGATTTGATGTATAGTAATTTGTAACTGGATATGGTACTATGAATACATTGGTTTAAGTTTTGGAGGCCGGGTTTTTACACGAAAGGGTTTTCCCAGGGTAAATATTGTCATTTTGGTGAATAATTTTGTATTAGTTTATTCATTTAAAATAAATGTTAGATCTTGCATGCATGCCTCTTGTATTTAGTTAGTGTAGGAAGTATTTTGCTATCAGTTTTCTTTCATTTGGTGCTTGCCTTGTTAGTCCCTTTTAGTTAAATGTAGGGGTACAAGGGGACGTGTCCTTGGGATTTTTTCCCACATACCTATACAGTGGATGTTTTGGGGACGCAAGGATGGCTCGGGGACGTTTCCCAGCCGTCCCCAAAAATAAAAAATTCACCGGAAATGTTTTTGATATGGCGGGACGACGTGGGGACAACTGATCGTCCTTGGGGACGCATTGGGAATGTTTGAGACATCACCTAACCATCCCAGGGACAGCTGGTCGTCCACACATTTCCATCAACAACTTTTAAAAAAACACATGGAACTTTAAAAAAGCATTGTAAAATATGCATTGTGGGCCCCCATGCCCCTCTAAACCCCAAAGAAACAAATACAACACTCCCTTTCTAACATTTGTTCATTTTTACATGATTTTTTTTGGCAGCCAAGTTAGAAAGACAAAGCAACAGGGTTTGAAGGTGCTGTTGGAAAAACCAACATTGGTAAGGATTGAGGTGAATAGTGAGGTAGCAACCAACAAGAGAAGTAAAAGAGGTATAATCTTACATTTGTTCCTTTTTTTTTTTCAATTTTTTTCGAAGTTTAAAAGATGGAATGTATGATTTTTGTTTTTATTTATTTTTTTAAATTTTTAGTTTCCAAATTCCAAAACAAAATAACATGAGCAGCAGTAGTGAGAATAGTGGGCATGATGAGAGGGAATAAGAAAATGAAAACCAACTTGGGGGTTCATCAAGGTGTGGGAGTGGTATGGGATCGGGTGGACAGCCTAAAAAAAATCCATTTGATGCCCTTCCAAAGATCTAAAAACTTATGCAAAGGCTCCTTTAATTCTAAAAAATCTCTTCAATTGGTGACAACCCTAGACAAAGACAAAAAGAAAAATTTAGGGGGTACTAGATTGTGGTTGTGTCACTTTGTCATGATCATTTTAGAGGGAGCTACACAAGAATGTATTCTCATCTATTGGGTTTTAAAGCCAAAGGGGTGAAGGTTTGTGAAGAAATAAGGGAGGATGAGAGGGTAGAGTGTTATAGATGCATATGGAGCAGAATCAAAGTCTAAGGGGTTGCCAATGGCAACACAATCCGCACAATCAGCTATGCATATGCCCTCTATAGTTGGTAGTGCTAGTGGTGATGTTCATGTTTCCACAAGACAGAAGAGGAAGACTATTACTAGTAAGCAGCCAGATAAAGTTGCAAGTTTGTTCAATGTGCATACACGAGATGTGGCAGATTCCTCCTTTGCCAAATTTTTCTATGCCCATGCCATCCTATTCCATGTAGCACATTCTCCTTACTTCAAACAAATGTTCAAAGGTGTAACTTTTGCTGGTTCCTCATTCACCCCTCCTAGAGAACATAAACTACATGCTACACTCCTTGACAAAAAATATTCCAAGGTGAGTTTGGTGATGGAAGACATGAGACAGTGTTGTATTAGGATGGGCTGCTCTATTGTCATGGATGGGTGGAATGACATTAGACATCGACCACTTATCAACATCATAGTCACATGTTCAATTGGTTCATATTTTCTTAGAGCTATTGATTGTTTTGGGAAGCGCAAGAATGCATAATTCCAATTTCATATTTTGAGAGATGCCATAGAGGAGGTTGGGGCCTCCAATGTTGTGTAGGTGGTCACTGATTTGGCATGTGTGTGTAAATTAGTTGGCATGATGGTGGAGGGTGTTAACAAGAACATCTTTTGGACTCCTTGCTGTGTTCATGCATTGAACAATGCATTGAAATAGGCATAGGGAAAATAGATTGAGTGCAGCAGGCGGTGATAGAAGTTGGAGATATTTAGATGTTTATTTGCAACCATCACACCTCACTTGCTCTCTTCAAGACATTTTCAAAGAATCAATTCCCCAAACCTGTGGAGACAATGTATGGCAGTTATTTTATTTTGTTAGAGAGGATGCTTGAGGTGCAAGAGGCTCTACAGTTGATGATGGTTAATTCAGAGTGGAGTAGATAGTCTACTGCAAACATTATAGAAGGATAAAGCATCAAACAAAAAGTTCTTAATGATGATTGGTGGTCCAATGTGAGGTAAAAAATTGTTATTTTTATTAACTTGCTGATTTTCATTTTATTAATAAATTTATAATTTACAATTTGATTGCTGATTTTATTAAAAAAATTTGATTTTAATTTTCTAACTTGTCTTTTTTCAAATTTTTGTTTACACTTGTGGATATATTTGCTTTTTCATTTCACCAGTTGTGGATGTCATTAGATATGTTGAATATGTTGATATAGACTCCTAGTTTTGGAGAGATTTATGAGACATTTGACAACATGCTTGGAAAAATGAAGCAAGCAATTTGTAACAGGGATCCTAATTTGGGATTATATGAGCAACACATTAAGCCCATTGTGATGTGGTGGTGGAACACTATGAACACTCCACTTCATATGGCAGCCTTTTCTCTTAATCCCAAATGGTATGCACTAAAAGATGGTAGGTTGCCTCCTTGTGATGACGAAGAGGTAAAAGAAGGGTTAATGAAGGCCCTTCGAAAGATGTATTCATTTGAAGAGTCGAGTTTACTTTGCACACAATGGCTTGCTTTTACTAATCTCCATGGTCCAACATTTGGCAAAACAAAGGGGAAAATAGATAGAGCTACATTAGCTCAAACGGATCCTATTGGATGGTGGACATGGCATGGCAAAGATGCACCAGAGTTGAGGAAGCTTGCTATTCGCATCCTTTCATAGGTTGCTAGTTCCTCTGCTGTAGAGAAGAATTGGTCCACATACAACTTTATTCACTCCATCAAGAGGAATAGGTTGACCTCTAGATGTGTAGAGAAGTTGGTGGCCATGCATAGTGCTTTGCGACTCTAGGATTGTTAGACTCCAACTTTATGGTGGGATGTTGATCTAGAGGCTGCCACCTAGATTGATGAGGACACACAGGAGGGATTGGTTGGAGTCCCATTAGATGAGCCAACCCCTCGTACTCATAGTGGCAGTGACTACGAGTCAGACTTTGATTTTGATGTAGTGTTGGGAGATGTCGATTAGAGGCAGCCTCATACTTTCCATCACTATGTTTTATAGTTTGACATTTGTGACTTTGTCATTTTGACATTTGTAGTGCAAACTTGTAGCCTTTGGACATTTTGGTGCATGCAACATTGCTATTTTCTAATTTTATATCATATTCACATTGACAATGAATTATGGAAGCAATTAAATATTAATTTGTTTGACACTCATGTGAAATCTATTGTTGTGTTTTAGGGATTCTATAATGTATATATCAATATGATGAATGCCTTATCAATTTTGTCATATGAATATTTGAAATTTCCCTATATTTTTAAATTTTTCTGTATTTTTATATAGCCATCCCCTACTGTCCCAAAAAATGGCCTCAAAAAATCCATCCCCAAAATGTGTCCACCCGTCCCCATGTTCCCCCATCCCGGAAACTTGGTGGAACACAGGTTAAATGCCTAAATTCTATATCCTTGTGGGTTGATCTCCTTAGGACACGTTATTATGTAATATAAATACAATTACTTTTGATTGTTGATTGTGTTGGGTGGTTGTATATTCTTATAGGATATTTGGATGGTTGTTGACAATCAATATACAACATGGCATCTACTTGGATATTCATCTTTACACATTTATTGGGGGAACTAATCAAGGTTGAGCATCTTGTACAAAATTCTAGTGGTTCCAAATCTAGGATCAAACCTTATTAAAAAAAAAGGAAAACACTAAAGAAATTTACAATCTTTCTTTGAGTTTTGGGGATAGGGGATGTAGAGATGAGGGGACAACAATTTTTTTCCAGATTTTGGGGAGAGGGGTTACAATAATATATAAAATTCAAATATGAAATTTTTTAAAATACAAATAGATTAAAAATATCTAAAAATAACTTAGAAAAAATAAAAGAAGCTGAAATTTATAAAAGGATAATATTTGAATATCTCTACTAAAAATATAAATAGAAGCCCTACCATGTCAGTTTGAAACAGATTCAATTATGAGGCTGGTGCATTTAACTCATTTGGTGTAAGTTTGTCTAGTCTTTTAGACACATTGAAGACATTGTTTAACAAAAAAAAGTTTGAACAGTTCAATGTATTTTGTCTATAAAGCATAGGATAAGGATCTCTTCTTGACACTTGTGGGTACCCTCCCATGTTTTAATAGTTTAATGTTGACTAGCTTTCATCTAAAACAAGAATCTTAGCTAGAATTGAATCAACCTTTGACCATCAATAAGTGAAATCAAAAGGTTTCCTTCCATTTGATAGGTTCTTAACTTTCATTAATGGTTGTATGCTTCATAATTTATTACTTGCTTCTTCCAACAATGTTGTATTGACCATGTTCTTGATTTTGTATATCAAAACGGATGCCAAATAATTGATTTTTAATGTTGTTTGCACTTTAAAAAAATCCTTTTCTAACCATTGGGGATGCCTTGATGCCCCTAGGATGATTGAGGGACACTTGGATGCCCCCGCAGGTTGTCTTGGGGATGGTAGGGTATCCTTGGATGTGTTGTCAATAGGGAGAGGTCCTCAGGGATGACCCCATATTGGCATTTAGGTGCCAAGGATGGCAGCAACATGTTGCATACCTCTCCCACTATCTCCATTGAAGGGGATATGTATAAAAGCTTAGGGATATGTCTTTGAAGTACAATAGAATTCAGGCACTAGGTATGTAATAACCCTTGTAGGGCGTTAGCTCAAATGGACAAACTTCTTGCAACCATTGGAATTGTAGCTCTTTTTGATCACCAAGTTCTCGAAGTGGGCAAGCTAAGAGTATATAGTGACAAGAATGAGGACATGGAATTACATTGAAATATATTGGCAGCTAGGTGACCAATTTACAATATAAGCAAATTATAGAATCAATCAAGCCAAATTGGCTAATGGTGAAATGCAAACTTTGATCAACCCAAACTAGTTGAGTGCAAGAGAAATTGTGTTAATGCCAAAATGGTAGACTAAGTCATTTGATTTCGATACACGCCAAGCATGGAGGATGACTAGGATCTATTACAATGAAAAACTGGGATCTAGTGGTAAACTCTCCATATCAAATATCAGCGGTAAATCATCTAGTTATTATGAGGAAGATTAATATGCTTGAATTCAAAACTTTCACAGTCAAATAATGTTGACCAATTTCAAATGTGACAATAAATAATATCAGAGGAATCTCTACAACTGATTGAAACATAATTGTTGGAAATTGATATACTGAATTTAGAAAGTTAAATGATACCTTAGGGTGGTGTAGCCAGGTCTGAAATAATAGTTTGATACCTCCTTGTCTCTATTATAGTAGAAGAAAGATTGCAAATTTTAAAGATGCCTAGCTCTCCTAGGAACATGTATGGCTACTCTTCAAGATGAACTTCAGCTTATACAAGCGTTAGATTTGTCTTATTATCCCATAGAAAAGTAACAACAACACAAACATCTCAGAATTATGTGGTTAAAATGAAGTCGTGAGGGTTGTGATCAAGATTACAAATGCTGCCGTGATCCAAAGAGTGATAGAAACTTATAAATTGATTGATTGGAATGTAATAACTGTCCAACACATGCCTTACATCATTTTGCAAGTAAAAATAGTGGACCAACTATCAAATTGAAATTAGAAAGGAGCCAAAAAGGATTTGAAATGATCAAAAGTGTCACACCCAGGTCTGCATGAAGTATGGCCTCAATTAAAGCAGATGTAGTAGTAGTACAACTTGTAGGCAACTGGTATGACCTACATTAACTGGGAATTAAGGCAGTGACCTATCATATAATCTACAACCATCAATAAACAACAATATTATCACCAACTTTAGTGCCTAGCTTCACATTGAATAATACATAATATTTATCATATGAGCTTGTACGATTTGACAAAGTGTATGGAAATGATTGATCAGATGGTATGGCAAGCTCTTTATCTTATTTCTGCAATAAATTCTGCAATGTCCCAGTGTGATGGAGTTTGATTGACCGATATTTGTACTTTGAGAAGTTTTCTTATTATTGATCGACTATATCTGATCAATAATTTATTTTGTATGGCTGTTTGATATCCGTGACTTTTGGGCCATCTAAATTCCATTGAAGGCGTTGTGATGAAGGAATTTGGTGTTCGGGCAAGCATATTTCTATTGACACTATCATTCATTGCCAACTTGTATTTCGTGGCTTATCATTGTTATCGGAAGGAAGGTCCACATTATTCCAGTCGCTTCTACTAGCCGCATATACTCCTGTATTCGCCAAAAATACCCTATCGTCGATGCGTATTCAATGCCTTATTGGTGATCGATTAATGATTATATTCCAGAACAAAGGAAAAATTGCTATGGGAAGATCGGGAGATGGTTTGTATGGTGAGTAAATATCTGGCAAACATATGCTGAATGTTAATATACTGAATATTGGAATGATACGCTAAATGCTGGTCGATTGATATGAATACTCACTTGGAGCCGCCACTAATAATTATCTCCTACCGCTGGTTATTTCCTAATGCTGTTTGAGGGAACCGTGGCCATCTGTTATTGCTGTTTGAAGGAACATTGATTGACGATTCTTTATCCACCATCAGCATGTACAAAGCCGTCTGGGAACCTGAAGGCAAACATTGCCTCTAATTGATCGATATAATAAACTACAGACCAAAGTATTATCGCATTCCATTCAATGCTATCTTCTGTCATAGAAGAAATGTGAGGATTCATTCTATCAAATCCTTTTTATACAGCCGTGGGAATTACTAAGGTTTGACGAGTCAATGCTGGTTGATCCTCATTTGAATTTCCTTGCTAAAACATCGCAGATATGTAAAGGAACCGAAGAAGGTGATGTGGAATATGAGGCAGCTGTTAATAAGGATAAAAAAAGAGCAGAGGTTATGGTTAATTAATAAAAGTAGTTAATATATATAAAATAAAGAAAATATTAAAAGATAGTGCTTGAGTTGGGAATTAGTTTTAACAAAAAGACATGTAATTAAAGGACACCTCCCTTGGATGGTGATATATCCTTTATGAAGTGTAGCCTCTCTTCACTAAAGGCATAAGGTATAAATAGAAGATAAAGGTGGGAGCCAACATCATCAAACATTTTTGCAGATATATATACATTTAACACTCAGATCTAAAGTGCTCCAAAGGAGTCCATGATCAGCCAATTAAGGATGCATGATTAAGCAACAAATTCAGGTACATCACCCACCACAAATCGCATGAATATGAGATCCCAATCAGAGACAGCGATCTACTAAAGGCATAGTCTTTTACACCAATCAATCGCATGAATATATAGACAATTTCAGGAAAAGCGAGCCAATAGAGGACTCAGCTTCTTGCATAATCAAAGGCATGATTTTAAACTAATCATTCAGGAACAGCCATTATACACTCTTGTCAAATTTACATTATTGATTTAATAATTGAATCGGACTTCTTAAATCAGAATTCATATCCTAAACATATTAATTTATTAATCAGTTGCTCATTAAATAGACCAAAAGTGCATCATCTTTACCATCTCTTTGAGGGTATTAGTTCTTGGATATCTTATCTATAAAATTGAAGACAAAAACTTGATATAAATCTATAAGGATCATTACAAATTCATAACTTTAACAAATAAACCCTGCAAAAGGTATGGCTAGGAAGCTAGAACAGGCAAACTAACAATTCTTCATGAGTACGGCCTGCAAGGATTAGTTCTCACCACAATACTAAAATAATATCATTATGATCAAATCTTCAAAAACCCACAACTGCAAACAATATATGAAAGCTAACAATAATTATTGAAAATCACTAAAATTCACACAAAACTAGAACACTAAATAAAATCAACGGCTGATGAAACACATTGTCAATCCTTGTATGGAATTGCACAGATAAATATGAGGGTTTTTATCGTTGAAGCTTCACAAATCTAGAGAATTTTTGTCCTCGGGAAGAGAAGAAGATCTCATGTTCGTTTTTGAGAAAATGAAATTGTTTCAAAAAGCAAGAAGGCCTCTTTTCAAAAACATTCCTCCTATTAATAAAATTTTTGAGGAAATAATATATTTTGCTTTTTCTTTTTGATAAGTTATGTCCGCAAAATTATAAAAAATATAATAGTGTCTTTTTTTCACTCACCTTTTTGCACCTTGAGCCTAGTGACACTTTATTTAATCACTTATATTGACCTTTTTAAATAATAAATATGTCTTTTTTAATATAAGGTAACTTTTTTCAACAAATTAAATTTATTATTTAATTATCTCCATAATTTCAAAAAAGGGGACATGACGAGGGAAGTGGCACAAATCTACTAGTGTGTGAGTTTTGTTGGAAAGGTTGGTTGAGTGTAGTTTAGGAAAAAGACAAAAACTCATAGCTATGATGGCTAAGATAAAAAAAATTGTAGATACAAGTACAACTACAACTAGGAAAATTAGGGCAATGTGGAGGGGTGAAGCCACTTTCAGTAGCTAACACCTTATTTCTCATATCTATAATGGGTTATAATAGATGACTAGAGCAGTAATGAAGGGGTTATGTCCTCAACAAATTGACTATTCAAAATTTCCTTTTGATGGCATTTCCAACTCATTGCCAACTCATTTCATGCACTTGGGGGTGGTGCAAACCTTCCAATAGTTGTTGGAAGATGAAACATTCTATGTTCCATAGTATCTCTTCATTTTCTATTGTGCATAATTATATAAAAATGTATCACTTGATGGTGCAAAATTAGAGAGGGTCATAGCTTTACATCTCTTAGAGAATTCTTGTATTGTACATAGGCATCACATGAATAAGTATTTTGGTGTAGTCTATCATCAATGCTATTTTATGTCTTGAATGCACCATTGTTCTGTTGTTCTCTCTAGTATTTTCATGAATTTGTCTCTTTTATAACATAGTAAGTTGGCAATTTAATGTGTTGTCCACCATGTTGATCTTAAAAAAAGGATTATTGATCACATTTTTTTGTTTTGTGTTTGCATGCCCTATAATGAGGTCACCAGTCCTGTTAACCAAATGATTGAATCTCGCAACAAAATCCTTCATAGGTTCACTATTGTCCTTCTTGGCATTTGGTAGTTGTGCAAACAAGAGATGACTATCATTAGCTGGTTTGGTGTGCAACAAATTAATCACTCATTAACTGCCAAATACTGATTGAACCAGCAAAAAGATGGTGAAACCAATCTGCTATTGTGCCTTGTAATGTTTCCACAAGCAAGTGAACTGCAATATTTTCATATGCCACACTTAGAATTCCACATGTTGTGGTGAAGTATGGAATATGTTCATCTAGATGTTGTTTGCCATCACCATAGGACTTTGGAAAATTCTTCCTTGATCCACAAGGAAGCTCATATTGTACTATTAATGCCAATAGGCCAATGTCATTTCCTCATGACAATAACAGGGGTGGGCAATTGTTGTTGATGCAGTTACCCTTTGGACCAGCCATCATTTGTAGTGGTTCTTCTTTTGAAACTAAAAATATTTCAAATTTTGGAATAGTTGCGGAAGAAGAATTTCCTTTGAATGATAACAATTGAGACTTGCTTTTTCTTGTGATTAAGTGTAGATTCATGTATAATTGGCCATTAGTAGTTGTTTCGTAGTAGAGTACACCAAAATGTATAATTGGTGATTAAGACTTATTGTCCTTAGCGTTTTCTTGCATTCTGCTGTACTTTGGAATTCTACCCTATGGCTTGCTCTTTTTGTGGCATTTTGCTGCAGCTGGGAAAATAATGAATGAGAAGTCTTTTTTAATCATAATTTGTTCCTAAATCAAGTGCCAAAGTGTTCTCACAATGTTATCATTGATTCCTTGTTTAAATCTTATTGAAAGAATTGTTTCGAATATGGATGCCTCTATTTAGAGGAGATTATCCTTGTTTGCCTAACGGAATGTAATTCTAATCTTACGTACTACTGGCAAACTGGTAATGTGCAGAACATAGGATAAAACAGTAAACTGAAAGATATCATATTTGAACACTAGAAACTTTATTCATCATCAGAAATATCATGTACAAAAGAGTATCAGCAGTGATTGACAATAAACATCGGCACCAAAGAACTGTCCCCCGACTATCCCAATCCGACTACATATAACGCTCGGCGGTGGTTAGATAACCAACCGACACGACGCTTCATAACAACATCAACATTAACATTAACATAATCGGAACATGCTTTCCCGAAAGTACATGACATTATTATTCTTTACTAATCTATAGTTTTATTAACAATTGGCCGACTACGACCAAGGCCGACTACGGCCGACAACAAAGTAAAACATACGACTAACATCATCCCCCCCAAAAAAGAAGTCGTCTTCCAGACGACATACATACAGCAAGATAAGATCACTGAGAAGTAGGGGGAAGGGAGTGCGTCCCTGGATGCACAGATGACGTCGGAGTGGTGGAAGAATGCTCTGCTCGCAGGCGCCTCAGCTCCTCCGTACGTGTGCGAAGCTGCCGATCTACCAGGATCTCCCTCTCCCTCGCCGCCTTTACCATCCGGGCTGCCTCCATTAGTTGGCTCTTTGCCTTCTCCGCTTCTGCATTCCTGGCCGCCAATTCCACCTCTTTTGCAGCCAACTGATCCTCCAACGCTTTCACTCGCTGCTGCCATGCTGCCTCTTTCTGCTGTGCTTCCTCCTCCAAGGCTGCCACCCGAGGCTCCAAGACCTCCAATCGAGCTTCCCTCTCACTGGCAAGCCGAGATTGTTCAGTCAAGTCATTCTGAATGCTCTTGATGGTCGCAGCGGACTCATCCTTGACCCTCTGCAGGAGTCTATAGGCGTCCACTCGACGTGATACTGCTACCTCGGTGGAAAATATTTGGTGCTTCATCAGAATAAAGACATCTCGGAAGGCAAGCTCTATGTAGTATAAACTCTCCAGAACGCCTGCATCCCGCCCTACTAGCCTCGATGGTCGACCCCGCCAGGCTCTCATCATAGCAGGAGTCTCTCCTGCTGGCCACCCCTCACCAAATATCCTTGCGAACTCAGCCTCACACCCCATCTGCACAAATCCTCGGATGCGGTGAACCTCCTGGCCCACTAGAGGCGATCGGCCAATCCTCAGGTCCCTGGAAACCTGTCCCACTCGGATCATCAACCTGCCCATATGCTCGAGCTCTTGCACATATCGCTGCACCGTGCCTACTGGGTCGGACGGGTCTGGCTGTGACATTTCCACGACAAATCCCTCCGTGGAAGCACCCTCCTTGTTCTCCTCATCATCAGAAGGTATACAGTGTTCTGTCCCCTCCTGGGGCGGTTCCCTGACTACCGGCTGAGGCTCATGAATGGTTGTCTTTGGTGCCTCTGCTATGCTAGCCTCCGGGTGCGCAAGTGTGTCCTCGCCAAGTCTGGCCGTCCCACTCTGCTGGGTGTGAATGACTGGCCCTTCCTCATCCCCTTGTCCCTCCGAGGGACTCTTCTCCTGCTGGTCTGGCTGCTCGGCCACGTCCAATGTGAGGCCTACCGATCCCAACCAGCTATCGATCTGTGCTACTCCGGGTGCTCTTGGGGCTGGAGTCGTCTCCTCAGTGGCCTCCGTCATTCCCCCAATTCCTACTGCCGAGGTTGCCACTCCTGTCGCTGCCGATGCTGGCGGTGGTGTAAGGGAACAAACTGCTGGCAATATCTCGACCGAGGCAGTGGACCCTGCCGAGACAGTGACTGCCCCCTGTGATGTCATGGTGGCGAGAGGTGCCCACCCTGGCGATGCACCTGGTAGTGAAGCAGCTATCCTCAACATTCGCCCAGCTCCAACTGGCGCAACAGGGAGAGTAAATGTTACTGAGTGTGTGCTCTGGCTGGCTGGCGGTGCGGGGAGAGTAAATCCTGCCTGCTGCAACACTGGTATGTCAATCTTGCCTGCCTCCTGACCCCCGATGGCGACGGATACCTCCTCATCGGCCGGTGGACTAGACTCCGAGGGCGAGGAAGATAAATCGATGGGCTCCTCTCTGTCAGATGCATTGCTCTGCTCCGAGGCCTCCTCCTCTGATGTTTCCTCTTCCACCGACGCCTCCTTCTGTTTCCTCCTCTTTCCTGAAGCTGTGCCCTCGCCGGCCTGCTTTACTTCCAGTTCCGACCAATAGAATACGGTCGGCAATCCAGGATCTAGATGAGTGAGTGGCCGCAACCGACCCCAATTGCCCTCGGGCACCTGTGTGTGAACGGCATCCAGAAAGAGGGCTATGGCGTGCTGGGTCATGTAGAAGGCCTTATGCCTCTGCGCTAAAAAATCCCTCATCCGCTCTGTAAGTAACCTCGCCCCGTTGTACACTCGGCCAACGCGGAGTTCGACCATGAAATCAACCAACCATAAGGCAATGTCCGATGCTCGGATAGCACCTGTGAGTCGGCATTTCATTAGGTCGAGCAAGCACTTCCATTCTGCCGTAGCCAAGTGGTTTTTCCGGAGACCTCGATTGCCAGCACTCCAGATGGTATTCTGCTCCTCTGCTGTCAAATCGCTACGACACATCTGTTTGACTAACAATTCCTTGTGCTCCTGTGTCATCCGCTTGGTTTGTTAACCCCTATTCACGAAGCTGGAACGCCAAACACCCGCTCAAAGTCCTGCGGCCAGAATGAAATGGTCACTCGGCAACCTCTGTAATCAATTACTGACTTGTGCGTATGCCTGCAATAGTTATCCACCATCGCCTTCAGCCAAGGCTCGAACTCCCGAGAATTGAAGAAGGGCACTAGCACAGCCTTGTCTACTCGAGCGTGTCGAAGCGCAACCTTCAGGGAGTGGTCGTCGGGAGTGCTTCGCCACCACTGTTTGCACTCGTTGCCAGTCAGGTTCTCCCATGTCATCGTTTCATTATCGGCGTCCATCCTCTTTCTTTTCCCAGATGAGGCTACCTTTGGCTGGTGCTGCATAGCCTTCTTGCCCTTGTCCATCTTTCTGTCAATTTGGCGATTCCAGCCGACTTTATAACTCTCGAGACAGTCGTGAAAACTGCCGAAACTATCAAAACTGCCGAACTGCCGAAAATTGCCGAACTGATGAAAACTGCCGAACTGCCGATGAAAACTGCCGAACTGCCGATGAAAACTGCTGAATTGCCAAAAACTGCCGAACTGCCGATGAAAACTGCCGAACTGCCGAAAACTGCCGAACTGCCAAAAACTGCCGAACTGACGGAAACTGCCGAACTGCCAAAAATTGCCGAACTGCAAAATGATCTGCCAAGGCCGTACGATTTGGATGAATGGCCGTACGACTTTGCAACCCTGAGGCCGTACGGTTTGGGAACCTTGTGATTGCCGCACAACTGGAAAGCACTGTAATTGCCGTACGGTTTGAAGATACTGTGAAATCCGTACGATCTGGAAGCACTGTGAATGCCGTACAACCTGGAAACACTGTGCGATTTGGAAGTCCTGTGAATGCCGTACGATTCCTGCTGTTAGGATGATGCCGTACGAATTCTTCTGGTATGCTGATGCCGTACGAAATCTTTTGATGTCCTGATGCCGTACGACCTGGAGATCACTGATGTGCTGATGTCGTACGACCTGGAGAGGATCAGTAAGCTGCCGTACGATGTCAAACCTGGCACAAACTTCAGTCTGAAATGGCCGTACGACCTCCAGTGGCCAACCGAGTGAAGACTGAGGGGCTTGTAAATTCCGTACGATGCAATGCTTGGCAAAATTTTCAACTTTCAATGGCCGTACGGTGCAGAACTTGGCCAAATTTTTGATTTGCACTTGTCGTACGATTTCCACTGACAAATAGAATGAATACTGAGGAACTTGAAAATACCGTACGGTTTGAGAATACCTTGGGTGCCGTACGACTTCAGGCTTTTCTAAATTCTGTACGAGTTCTTTCTCTGTGTTTGGTGCGCCCCTACAACTGATGAATTCATGCGGATTCTTACTCCCTTCCTTCCCTCTGTGATTTCGCTGTGTTCTGTCTTGTCTCCAACCTGTCACCTCTTCACATGGCCGTACGAATTGGAGCTCTATATTTATTTCAATTTTTACTTTAACTGCCTTCCCTCTTGGCCGTACGCCTTTCTTCCTAGTCGAGCTTTGGCATCTTTTTATTATTTTAATATTCTTTCCTTTAATCTTTCGCCATTTATTCCCCTCAGTCCATTTCTCATTTGGCCGTACGGTTGGTTCAATGCTCAAGGCGTTTATTTTAATTCGCCTCACTTTATTTAAATTAATACTTCTCTTAATGGCCGACTCATTTAATTTATTATTTAATTTTTTCTCCCTTCTCTTGCTTTCTTTTCTGACTTCTTTTACGTTTCTTTTATTTTTTCCTTCTTTTCTCTTTTCTTCCCATTCGCCTTGTTCTTCCTTACTTACTCTGTTATTTTCTTTTATTTTCATAGCTTTTTTCCTATCTATTTTTATTTTTTCCCACTTTTGTTCATTTTCTCTCTCCTCCCTTCTCTCTTCTTTTCTTTTTTTCCTTTATTCATCTCTTTTCTTTTTTTCTAATTTTTTAATTTTTTCATACTTTTCATTTTTTAACTCCACAATTTTTTCATCTCGTACCTGTTCAAACTTGTGGACTAGCGTATCATCCAGTTTTGAGACTCTTCCTTTGTACTCTCCATACTCGGCCGGAAATTTTTGGCTGGGCCTTCCCTCTTCTTCCTTGATTTCCCCGATTTGTAGCATGTTGCACTCTCTGTGGAACACTTCATAGTCTTCCATCTGCCAATGAAATAAGCCATTCAGCGAGCTTGTCTCATCCTCCGAACAACTCTCGAGTTCAAGTACGCCTTCGATGTTTGGTTCCATAGCTTTCCTTCCTTCGTCCATAACCGATTCACCTCCATCCGATTCAGATCCGGAGGAAGCCAATTCTTCGCTCACGGCCTGATTCTTCAAGTCGATGACATACTTCCCCCCATTGTTCTCGATCGAGAGTGTGTTCCTCTTCCAATTATGATTTGCCTTCGCCGCTATCAGCCATCCTCTCCCAAGTAGTGCATCGTATGCTTTCCTCTGTAATGTGATGACGACAAAATTTAGCAAAAACTGTTGTGTGCCGATCGTCACCTTCTGCGCCATCAGTGTTCCCAACGGCTTGATACCATGTTGATCAGCGCCCACCAGTTGGAATGTCGGTGGCCAAAGTGTAGGCTTCCCGAGACTCTTCCATGTGTCTTCAGGTAGTACGTTGACTCCGGATCCTCCATCAACGATAGTATTTGTCAAGATATTCCCTCTGATTTCCATATGCACGACCGCTGGCATCTTCCCGATGTTCGCTGTGAGCAATACCGAGTCGATTATTTGTTCACCGTACGGTGGCGGTTCTGGTATCAATTCTTTCCTTCGTTCCTCCAATCGTGGTTGGTTGCCATCCTTGACGACGTTTGTGATCGCCAGTCCCAACTGCTGCATAGTCTGGAGAAGGTCAGTTACTTTGATCGGTATGGTGGTCTACAGTACCTGCCGTATGATGTTGGTTTCCGCCTCCGACTGCCGAGAGGTTCCTGGCTTCTCCAGAGGTACTTTGTTTTCCTTCGCCATCGCCAGTTCCACTTCGGTTTTTGCTTCCTTCATCCTTTGTTTCTCCGTACATGGATCTGGGTAAGTGGCTTTTTTTGCTTGTGCTTTGGTGATCGCCAGTACCTCTTGTTCTTCTACTTCCAGCATATGGATACCCTTTTGCTTCGGGCATTCGTTATCTTCATGATCGCCTGGTCCACACCACTTACACAATCTCCCTCCCGAACCTTGACCGTTCTGGCAGTCCCTGGCAAAGTGGCCCCATTCGTTGCACTTCCTGCATTGGATCATAGGCCTTCCTTTTGCATCGTACTATATCATGTTTCTCGGACTTCTATTGCTTTTGTAACCTCCAGGGGATGCATTGCTATTGTACTGGGGCTTTGGTGGTGTGTTCGGCGGTGTCGACGGTTCTCCCTGCGCGAAGAATACTTGTGCACTTCTGGCTTTTAAGTTGTATGGGCATTCCTTGACGGAATGTCCCATCACTTGGCAGATATTGCAGAATAAGTTCTTGGGACAGTTCGCCTTCGTGTGACCTTCCCCATTGCAATCCGTACACCACAGTTCTCTAGCTTCTCTCGTACTCTCCTTGTCGGCCTTCAATTCTTTCATCATTCGCATCATATCTTTCCTGAGTGCTTGTACAGTCTTGGATTCACCGTCGCTGTCGTCCGTACTCTCCTCGTCGTCTGTCTTCTTTTTCCCTCAGGAGGATGTTTTATTTTCACTTTCTATGTCCATTGCCCGATTGTATGCTTCAGCGTACGACGAAGGAGGTACGACTTTCATTTTCTTTCTTAATGACAAAAGCAAGCCCTCGATGAACCATCTTTTCTTCAACCCGTCAGCTGGTTGTGCCTCCAGCTTCCCTATTAAGTCTTTCAACCTCCTGTTGTAGGTCCGTACGTTCTCATGCTTTCCTTGTTTGGTATGATATATTT
>VDFB02367922.1:0-36619 GCA_007258455.2 Sequoia sempervirens | reverse complement strand
CTTGGGTTGTTGGGCCCAAGTTAATGGTGGATATGTTGCATCCTTGACCTTGTATGGTGCATGTATCTTTTTTTTTCACAGGGGTGGAAATTTGTATTGTCTGAGACTCAAAGGCATCCACTGTGATGTGAGAAACGAACCTTGGGCTTCTTTCCTTTTCTATTTTTTGTTTGTGGCTTGGCTATTTTTGCATCAAGCCTCACTTTTGGGTCTACAACCATATGAGCCTTCTTTTTCAATTATTGTTCCAGCTAGTCAGGCACCTCGGTTTGTCCCTTGGTTGATTCATGATCACCTTCCTCTCTCTATTCATTCTGAGGCTGCTCCTCTTCATTATCTAGAGCTTCTTGATCATTCTTTTTCCTCTTCATCTGAGCCGCTTCTATTTGTATAGCCTTCCCTTTATGCAGCGTTAGAAGCTACATGCTCTTGATGTTCTTCTTCTTGGGGTACCTTCTCTTCATGCCGTGTTAGATCTCAATATGATGCTCAGCTCAAAGCTTCTTTCAAAGCATCTTCTCCTTTATCTTTCTCTCTTTCTTCCTCCTTGAAAGTGCTTCTTCTTCTAGGCTAGGCTCTTGTCTTGGCCCAGTTAGTGGAGGTTGTTAGTGTAATTAAACTAATTATTACACTAGCATAAGTTAACTTAGGTCATGCATCATTTAGTCCTAGGTTAGATTTTAATAAATCATTTAATAAATGGGGTAATATTCCCTTCCTTGTTTGTAAGGATAAGATTCCTTCTAGAAGATGAGTTGTCCTTCTAGAACTTATCTCAACATTTAATAATCATCTAGATAGGGTTCACATGTTGTCACATGTTGATAGATCATGACACATGGCAACATCTCATGCATCTTAGGTTTTCCTTCTTGCCTATATAATCATGCATCTTGTTCATTTGTATCATATCAATCATATCATCAATATAGAATCTCCATTATGCATGCCTAAGTTCGAACACTTTCTATGTGGTTGATTATCTTTCCTGGCAAGGGTCCTCCATTGAAGATTCCAGAGCTTTAGGGACTGTGCATCCATAATCTCAACATGGTATTAGAGCTTGTCTAGTGAAACATCAACCCTCGATCAAGAAAGTTGGTGTGCAAGATTCTCCGCAAGCTGAAGGTTTCCATTGAAGGCTACTTGACTCCACCCGAGGACCAAGCTGATTTCACAAAGAGATGAAATTCGATTAAAGGGCTACTTCCCTTTGTCTTGAGCGAAACCCTAAATTCCTACCCATTCATCAAAATTGGATACATCAACTCGGGATCCATCAAAGGTATTTGGGTTTGCAAAATCAACTAGTACGATCCGTTACAAATTTGCAATAAAAATACATCTTGTCGGGTTGTCCTCTGAGGCAAAAAAAAATTTAGTCACAAGAATTTTTTCATTTCAAAAAAATTAGGGCAATATCTCTATTTTTTTTTGGCAAGAAAATTATTTTTAATTTTTTATATAGTTTGCAGAAAAAATAAATTTTGGGCGACCTTCAATTACATCACCGGTCAGTATTCATAAGGGGTTGATTTTTTTTTTCGATCGGCATATACCAATATTATATTTTTTACAAATTAAATATTAATCGGGCTTTTCTGATTTTTAATTGCAAATAGCAATATTAAAAATCAAACATTATACTTTGGTCGGCCCATTTCCTTTTGGTCTACAAAATATATTTTTTTTGGTTGGTGACTTTCAATATGTTGTAGGAAAAGGGAGAGTACCATTTGGCGTCCTCTACACAGTCCTAACCATCTGTAGTTTGACTGGACATCCTAGTGTCGATCGTTCATTCACCTACATTTCACCGGCCCCTATTCATCATGCACCGTCGGCATACATTCTCTGACATCAACTTTGTTCCCGGCTCCATCATTATCGGGTGTTTCTACCTCCCATCGGCCATTCCTTTCCATCCACTCTTCTGATCATTGGAGACCATTGGTGTAGTCTTACCGCTGGCCGACTCCTGTCAACAAACTCCTATGCCTACCACCGGTTCCATCATCTACCGGTGACACCTCTATCTGGCCTTCTAAGTCTAGCCACGGTCACATTTATGACCAGGTCCTTCCTTAAGTAGCGTCATTTTTTTTCCACTTTTTTCCCCGTGGTCATATTGGTGACCAGGTGCCAACACTTGAGGGGGCTAGAATTTTGCCCCCAGTTAGCCTGCAGAGTGCCAAATATAGGCATTTTTTTCATTTTATCACAACTTTCACCCACGGTGTCAAAATTTAACAAACAAGATACTGTTAGAAAGGTTATTCTAAGCACTTTCCAATGGTGACATCTATTTTACAAATTTTTTCTCGTAGAAAAATCTAAAATCAACTAAAGTTCAAACCCTAATTTGGACATAAAGGCTCGTAACTTTGCAACCGTTCATCAGATTTTGGTGATTCCAGCGGCATCAAGAAGGTGATTCAGAGCTTTTTTCATTTTTCTAGACTCCTTGATCAGTTTCAGCTCCAGATACTCTTGCATGATATTTTTTTCAATTTGGTGCATTTGATCAATAACTTGGATATCCTGAAGCTTGGGAAAAGATTTCTTGATCCGGGTAACATCACTTCAGTTGTACATCATCCTTGGAAGTCTTTCTTTGTTGTTGAAGGTCAGTGTCTTTTTGTTTTGTGGAGAAATTTCATTATGGGGCTTGCATATACTCCTCTGGTTATGTTGCACATGGGTAACTATCAACAATGGCGAGATGGGATCAACCACCATCTCCAATCACTTGATCTATTGCCACACCTATTTGGTATAGTTCCTCATCCAAGTGAAGGTATTCATGAACTTGCTTGGAGTTGCAGCAGGTACATTGTCTTGGAGATCATTTCTATGCAAGTTGATTGTGATGTTTTGATTTCTATTAATCATTGTGATTGTCCTCACATCCTTTGGACTAAGCTTTGGGAGATCTATGGAGATTCAGATTCTCCACCATTCCTTGATGGTCATGATTCAGAATGTCATTCTTCAAATTAGGTACCCCATGATGATATTGTTGTGCAGGAAGTTGATTGCGTTAAATCTTCCAAAGAGATTGACAAGGTTCCTTCTGGTGCTTCTTCTCCATCAAAGACAGATAATATCCCTTCACATTCAGTGATTCCTTGTCCAGAATCATTGATTGAGGCTTCCGTTGTCATCATTCATCAGGACACATTCAGTTTTCCAGACTTGACATCAAGGGATGGCTTCGTTTCAGGTATCACTAACTTGGTTACTTCTATAGGTTTGGAGGACATTCTTGAGGGGATATCACTCCTCTATTCACATCATCCTTTGGAGAGTTTTCTTGAGTCCTCTTATTCCTTTGTCTTGACCTTGATTGGAGATCCAAAGACTACCTTGGAGACACTTTTTTTCTCTTCAGAGATTTCATGTATGAGACTTCTTCCCTATCATTCCATTCAAGATTCGAGGTTTCTTTAGCATCTATCATTGGATTGGCTTCAGGCTTCTTTTAGTGGTTTTGAGGACACTTCATTCAAGGGGGAATATCAAGTCTCCATCACATTCATCATATCCATCACACTGTCTTTGGATATTGTTCAGCATCAGTTTTTGCATCGTCCTAGTTTGTTACTCTTCATTGATTGTGGCATCTTCATCATCAAGAAAGGAGACATTTGAGCAGAGTTCAGAGACATCATTGGCATCCACATTCATCCTTCCTTCAATTCCTATCAGGAATGGGAAGTATCTCTACACTTGCACTTGGTTTTGTTTCCTCTGAAAGGGAGACAAGTTGTTTGTCGACATTGGAGCATGTTCTGTCTCTAGACACTTACCATTTTTGCAGGTGATACCATCTTTTGGGGGGCTATATAGTCTCTCTTTTTCCCTCCTATGGGGGGGCTATTGTATTGTATCCATGACGGATGGTGTACTTGGGGGGTATTTGGGAGTCCTCCATCCTTTCCATCCTATCTCACATCCTTTTGCATTTTCATCTCCTTTTTGGAGAGGGGTTTTGTTCCCACTGGTTTTTCCCCTTTTCTCCAGTTGTGGGAGATTTTCTGCATCTTCATGTAAATGGGTACCTAACATGGCCTTGTAGCCGGGACCCATCATTGATCATCTTTGCATAATAATTGCATTTTCCTCCCTAAATTGAACTTATAGGGGGGTGTTAGTGTAATTAAATTAATTATTACACTAGCATAAGTTAACTTAGGTCATATTTCATTTACTCCTAGGTTGCATTTTAATAAATCATTTAATAATGGGGTAATGTTCCCTTCCTTGTTTGTAGGGATAAGATTCCTTTTAGAAGATGAGTTGTCCTTCTAGAACTTATCTCAACATTTAATAATTTCCTAGATAGGGCTCACATGTTGTTAGATCATGACACATGGCAACATCTCATGAATCTTAGGTTTTCTCTCTTGCCTATATAATCAGGCAACTTGTTCATTTATATCATATCAATCATATCATCAATATAGAATCTCCATTATGCATGCCTAGTTGCAACACTTTATGTGTGGTTGATTATCTTTCCTGGCAAGGGTCCTCCATTGAAGATTCCATAGCTTTAGGGATTGTGCATCCATAATCTCAATAGAGGCTCTTCGAGTATCTCTACATTTGTGTTAGTTCCTATCTTCTTTTCACAATCAGCCTTCTCACTTACATCTTTGTGTTGTTGGGGCATTTCTTCATCCAAATCTTTATCAGATGTCTCTATAACATAATGCTCGTTAAGAACCTTAGTGTCCTCTTCTAAATTTTGTGATTTCTCTTCATCAGAAGCCACCCTATCCAAGTTTATATTCAATCCTCCTTCTGGGTGTTCAAATTAATCATCCCAATTGGAATCTTAAAGCTCTTTACCCACATCTTTTGCAGCCTCTCTTTGTTGCTCTACGTGGAACTTTTCCATCTCTTCTGAAATCTACATCGTGGCTTCCATCTTTGGCAGCTCTATAGGTAGCGGGGGAAGAGGTAGGGCAACAACAATTTAGGCCATTAAGGCTTGGACCTTGGGGTCAAGGATTACCCCATAGAGTTCATCAAGCATGTTTTGCATATATTCCATGAAAGCATGTGGTAGAGTGAGAGGTGGCATGGTGACCATGGATATTGTGGATGGAAGAGCAGAGAAAGTAAGTAGTGGAGGAGGGAGTGAAGAAGATGATATTGGAGATGTAAAAAAGGAGGATTCAAGTATCACCACTAGAGTAGTCGATGAGGTGGAGGCAAGGTAGACTGAGATGTCCATGGTGGGTGGAGATGAAATGGGCAAGGCTTGAGAAGAAGGTGGTGGAGGAGTGGTAATGGTGACAGCGTCAACAGGAGTGGATGTGGTAGGTGGTGAGTGTGGCTTCTCAATCTCTTCTTACTCATGTTGAGGATCCCCCTCTATGGTGGGAATCTCAAGCACAAATGTCTCTATTTTATTTACTCTTTTAGATGACTACCCTTCAGTGGGATTTCTAGAATACACCTTTTGTTTTGGCTTTCGCTCAAGTGCATCCTTTTTTTTCTTCATCCTCATTGTTGGTGGGGATTTGGAAACTTCTTCTAATGGGATGGTGGCTATGCCACTGTCAGTTTCACTTTCAAGCTCGTCCTTGAGATCTCCATAAGTTAATTCAACACCCTATTCTTTAAGTTGGGAAATTTGTGTCTACCCACTATCTTTTCTATTTTCAATGGGTCGAGTTAATATATCAAGGTCAATGACCTCCTCTTCATTCCAATCTATCATAGGAAAGGGAAAATTGGCCACAACATTGTATCTATCATCAATAATATTGTTATCTTCCTCCACTACCTAATTAGGCATGGGTAAAAGATTAACCAACTTTATAAATTGGGTTGTCATTCTCATATAGTGCCTCATTCACACTTCTTTATCATCTCCACAATTGGCCCAGAAGTCCTCAACATGAGGTCAGTGAGCATATTGTCATCCAACCCATTTCTTCAACTTGTCATAAGGGTCCATCCTTCCTTGGTCCATGTGGAGATCCAAGTTATACTCCACCAGCTCTTTCTCTAAATACTTTGCACATTGGGCAATGGGGCAGGAGTACATTCCCTGTCTAAATTTTAGGGGATATGGAATTCGAGCTTGGTGTTTATCAGTCAACAATGTGTGGGTAGTTTGCAGGTGTCGAGTAACTTCTAGCAAGATGATGCGATCATTGGGGTAGCACTACAATCGGTGGGGTTTCCCTGAGAAACCTTATACTCTGATATATGTGAACTTTGGGAACTATATTAATAGATACCCAAACCACTTGATAAAGGCCCTTGTGTTTTTTGATACCCTTCTTTAAAAATCTCCTCCCAGGAGTCTAATTATGTGTGTGATGAAGGCATCATTTACCCTTTTGTATTATTTCTTGAAGTTTCTATATTATAGCTAAGGGTAGCAATCATAGACTTTGAGATCCCTTTTCTTTGTTCCCAGTGGGCCTGTATAGAATAGTCCTTTCTATGGGAACTTCTCTGCCAGTAGATATACTAGATATGATGTCATATAAAATTTGGAGGTCTTCTTCATGGCCATGAGTTGATTGTGAAGGTTTTCACTGATCATTTTAGCCCAATGGAACTTGGTCTCCCCTCGGATGATCTCCTCAATGAAGTAGAACATCCATTCCTCAAAGAATTCACTAATTGGTAGGCCCATTACTCTACTTAATAAAGTAACTAGATCATG
Organism: Sequoia sempervirens; assembly: GCA_007258455.2. Lineage (NCBI taxonomy): Eukaryota > Viridiplantae > Streptophyta > Pinopsida > Cupressales > Cupressaceae > Sequoia > Sequoia sempervirens. The sequence continues at coordinate 29,928 of VDFB02367922.1, read as the reverse complement.
GTATTCTTCAAGTAAATCACTTCTGAATAGCTCCTCAGGTACTTTATTAGGACTACCCCTCTTTTCTTTCAACCAATGCTAGTTGATTATTCTTTTGCACCCAAGAGGGTCCTGTTTCCACATGTTCTCAAAAAATTATTTCTCTATTTCTCCATTTGGTCAAATGCGGGGAGGTGGAATGTCTTGCTGATAGATCTAGTAGACAAGTCTACTAATACCCTCCCATCTTTATCAATAACTTTCCTGTTGGAATGATAACATTCCCAACAGGCCATGACCAGCTCAGAGGCAATTAATGCAAGAGGAAAGCCAGCTGCCTTGGCAAGACCACTTGCCCTGATTTTGCGTGCATTTTTTGTGGTAGGGTTAATCATCACCATTTTCCTGAACTCATCAATATCCATGTGCCCTAGGTTTGTATTTGATACCATGTCCCAAGTGGAGGAGAGCTTGGAGGTACACTCCAGTCCATGAAATTGATACTTCATTTGGTCTTTTTCTTCTTTCCCTCTTAGCACGTGAGTGGGCTTCTTCCCTTTGTCAGCTTTCTCAATGGGCCTCCCTAATGGTCTCGCAGTCAGTTCCATAATTCCTACATGCAAAATATTTAGTAAGTGTTTTTACACATAAATTAGGGCGAGCGTCAATCAAATCCTGTAAATTGAGCATTAGATCCATTTATACATCATTAAAAGATCATAAAATTTATCACTGTTCAACATCTAGCATTCATTTGGATCATTTAGGTGAATGCGGGCTCAGGGATGTGGGTTCCCTTGGGTGGAGGTTGTTAGAATGAAGGAAGTGAGAAAACAGCTATGGGGCCATGAAGACCAGCAAACAACAACCCGCAATAAAAATATCACATTGTTTATTTGGTGATCAAATTTCTTATGTGATGATTAGGCACGTGAAAAAATAGGTTGTGGGGCACTTGGTGTCATTAAACTATGCTTTGATGTTCTTGCGAGTTCAAGCTATGTGAGTTATGTGAGGTAAACTACCATTTGAAGTTCAACTATTAAAGAGTGGCGTTCAGGGAATGACAGCCTGCATGTGGAAGTCCACACTACAAGACCCATGGAGGGCTTGGACGCTTAGCATTGTGTCTTAGAGTTCTAATGTTTTGAGACATGCGGAGGCAAGTCATAGGGTTTTTGTCAAAAAATTTCCATTAAGGAACATCCTTGGAGGGGCAGTGGTCCACATAGACGGGCCCGCATCAAGCTCCTAGACTTAAGTTTTGGTGTTGACAATTTTTAAGATTAGCAAAGGGAGACATCTCCTGTGGAACCCGCCATGTGGGATGGCGTGAACATTCCATCGTTAAGAAACGAGAATGGAGGAGGAGCCATCTCCATGTAGCCACCCACAGAGGCTGGCCCACATGCAACTTTGGCTTAGCATTTTGGTATGGCAGATTCCCGAAGACAGAGAAGGTGATGATGGGGGTGGAGTCTGCACTGTGGGTGGATGGGGTAACTTCACCATTAAATAACGATATGAGGATGGCGAGCCACATGCAATGGACTACATGGGTGTTTGGACTTAGTGAATTTTTAGGAGATGGGTTTGGTCCACTCAACGACAAAGATGAACGTGGATTCTATGCAACTGGGAGTCATGAGAACTTGGCCACTAAACAACGATGATGGTGAGGCGGCGGCCCGTGGGTGGAATCCCACAAGTGTATTCCCGCAAAAGGACAGGAATTTAGTCAATTTTCTGAGATTTTCCAATTATAACAAGGGTGACGATGCTGATGGTGCGGCTTGCAGGGATTTCCTCGCTACGCAACAAATGACGATAGCAGGACAGGATTTTGCATGAAGGCAACCATAGATTTTGCAAGTTTTAAACAACACTGAGGGTTTCGAATGTTCAAGGCAATTTAGGTGCACAACCGAGGCTACATAAATTTGATGGGACCACTGAGGGTGAACTAGGGTTTCTCTTTCAAATATTTTAACATCATTTAGCCCTAATATTTTAGAATTTAATCACACAACAAAGAGCGATGTACACCTACCTTTAAGATTGTGTGTGAAGGAAAAGAAAATGTGGCCTGAATCTATTGAAGGATCTCATGTAAGATGGAACTTCTAGTTCGCCATTAAAATTTGAAAGTTAGGGGTGAAAATGGCAGGTTCAACCTCCCCTTTATCTAGGCGAAGCATCATTAATGTGCACAATAGATTCTAGGTACGATAGCAGGTTGGGTAGATGGTTTGCAAAACCTAATTCGTTGTGACCATGGGACAGCAGAGGATGATGTGGGACCTATTACGTGAGTGGACATTGGGATTTTGCCGCTAGCTAGTGGTTAAGCAATGACAGTGGCCCATGGATGAAACCCACAAATGCGAGTCCACCAAGCTCCATGGGCACTAAGGCAAACAACCAAGGGAAAGCCGCAGGTCCAAGCCCACAAAGGAAAATGACTTAACAGATTTTGGGGTGATGAATTTGGTCAATTGAAATGTGATGACTTTATAGCATGTGACCACCTTAAGCTTAGAAAAGGGGGAATGTAAAACAAGGAAAAGGTGAAAATGACCCAATGAAGGTAAAAAGGAAAAAGGGGGTCCCTGGTGTGAATGGGGTGTGTGTGCTATAGGCACAACAATTTTTAAGTGCAAGACACCATCTAAATAGTGTTATATTTATATTTAAATATATATTATAGCATGGACGCTCCAAATCTCAACAAATGATAGGTTCATTATCCATTAAATCATCTTTATACCAATTTTTTCATTTGTAAACACCTTCAAGTAAGTTAGTTTCATCATGATAAGATACAAAAATTATAGTAAATTTACTTGAGAAATGGGGATTGGGTGTACTACTCTTCTTCATTGATCTTGTGAACCCATGTGGATGAAGCACATTTAGATGATGTGGTAATTGGATTGCCAAATATTGATTTTTTAATCTTATTTAGAGAATGAGGATGAAACCTTCCTTTATTTTGTACTTTTGGAGGATGAGAAACATATAGTTCTTACTTTCCTTGTAGTGGAGAAAAAAATTGTAACTTACTTTCTTTAAGCTTGAGAAACCTTAGGAGGAAATTAAGAGGAATTCATTTGCTCCATATTTTATTTTGCAACTCTTTCTTAGTGTTTTGATTCATAATGTATATGATCCTTAACCTTTCAATTATACAGAATTTATCTAGGAGTCTTTATATATGTATCTATTTTTAAATGAATTGGCTCAAAACTAGGAACATATGTATCTCTCTTTACTTTGATAATTTCATAACCATGAACATATCCCAAACATTGATGAATCTTAGATATAACTTTATTTAGATGTTTACTTAGCCAAGGCCTTCCAAGAGACATGAAAAATACCCCAATTTCCTTGAACTCCAATTAAATATGTAACATTATGCATCATAAATTAGTGGCAAGGCTACAATTAGTCATCCTCAATGAGATACCAAAATGTGCATAATTATCTTGTTATAAATGATGATCATATAATAACCCATTTCATGGAAATTTTAAAATAATTTTCTCTAGATCAATAAGTATACCATCACATGCATCACCATGGATAGTGTCATGAACATATAATGGTAATGGTGCATATTAATTTTTGTGATAAATTACCTTATCATAAAGGAAATAATTAAAGGTTTAAGAAGGAAATAAGCTTTAGCATTAACACCACAAAATTATTTGTAGGAGAATGGGAGGATGAACTAACATGTTGTATGCATCCATAAAATATCTCTATATGATATATACCTATACAAAATAATTGAAATACTTCAACATATTCAAATGTAGATCAAATCCTTGAGGTAGGGAAACACTGTGTAATGTTTCTTATTAGAAGCCACTCTACATGGTTGAACACAAAAATATACTAAGATGGGGGTGAATTAGTATATTATTAAATATTAACTTTAATCAATGAGCATTAAAATATCACAACATATTAGAAGGAAAAATGAAAGAAATGAAAACACGATAACACCAGATTTACGTGGAAACCCTAAAGGGAAAAACCATTGTGAGAAAAGTTTCTTGGATCTACTACCCAAATCTAGCCTCACAAAAATAAATCAAATCTTACAATTACTTTTGCAAGAACCAACCCATTAGAGACACCAATCCCCAAAATAGTTTATAGGATCCAACCCAAAGAAGACACCAATCCCCCAATCTGAGCACCAACCTAGAGTACAAGAGGCACCAACTCTGAATACACTAAAATGACTACAATAAGCTTACAAACAATTTTTTGTCATAAATGCTCACATAATGAATTTGCATAATTTTGCTAAATCTTCTTGATTTCTATGAATACACATTTTTCTATCCTTCACACATTTTGAATCTATACTAAAATATAAGACATGAAATCTTAGAAAAATCACACATTTTGAAATAATTCATTTAAATAATGATCTAGGGTGAAAAATAATATTACAATGTCAATGTAGACCAAAAAATAGAACTGTCGGTGATGAGAAATTCAACTTGCAAAACTAATTCATATCACTACCATTTTAGCCTTAGAAAAATAATTTTATAACTAGGAACAAGTTGTTAAGTGTTGCACAAACAGTTGTCATTGCACCAAAATATCAACTTGATAATGCCCAATACAACTGCCAAAGTTAATGAATCCATGGGAGGAAATTAAGCCATGTCACGAACCTGAGTGTTGCGCTGCACAACACAAGGAAACCAAGGGTGCACACCTTGCAACAATCCCCTCAGTGCAAGCAAGGGTTCAAACCTATGACCTATTTTTTTATACCAATTGTTGCATAGACGGTTGTTATTGCACAAAAAGATAAACCTATTAATGCCTAATACATCTAATAGAGTTAATAAATCCATGAGATGCAATTAATCCATGTCACAAACCTAAGCATTGTGTTGCATAGCACAAGGTGACCAAGGGTGCACACCTTGCAACATTAAGCACATTTGAATTTGGGTTTTAGATCACCCTTCTTTGTAAGAAAAATGAATGGTGTATATTCAAATTGGGATATACCAACCACTAGAATATCCCTCAACCAATAGGAATGCAGGAACACCATCATTGAAAATTATTAAACACGTGTCACCATCCCAGAACCCCACAAATTTTATTTGGTCTTGAATTCCCCAAAATGCATTATGATGGAAACTCAACACGTGTCAGCATGTTGCACCATCGCACAATTGGCTTAGCAGTCTGGGTAAACACTAAAAATATTGCTCTTACTACTTAGCGCAACACTTGTCAACTTTTTGTGCCACAAAAATTTCAAATTGGTTGAAGCAGACTCTAAATGTACTCACGCACAATTGCAACACCTGTCCATTGACATCATCCTTCACTTCTTGAAATTATTAACTTTAGACTTATGAAAAATATTTTGAACCAAATTAGACAATGAGCAGGTTTGATGAACAACAATGCAAAAGGGCTTAAGTAATAACTTAAGTAATCAGAAACAACCGATAGCCAATCAACAACAAATTAGAACATAAAGTGCATGTAACTGAGAAAATCACTTAGGGTCTAAATGAATTAGGGATAAAATCCTACCAAGAGCATAAACCCTAACCAAACATGATCTTCAATCTAGTCAAGAGGAATCAGACGAAGACTAAACCCAAACAAATCATCATAGCATGTAGACATGAACATATCAAATCAAAGCAACAATATCCATCTCAGAGCACTTGACATCAATGACAATAATTTGTAACAATCTCCCCCTTTGTCATTTATGGAAACACAAACTGAATTCTCTCCCCCTTTATTCAATTCTCTGACTCTTCCTATAATTCTCCCCCTTTGACATCAATGGAAAAGGAATATGACAATACTCATTCCATAATACTCCCCCTTTGATCTTCTCCCTTTATAGATTAGTTTTATTAACAATAGTAACTCTCTTGTATGCTGGACCCCTAAGGGAAATACTCTAGGGGTAGACTAAGGAACTACTCCCCTTGAACCTATACTTCATCTAGGTCTTTACTAAAATGAAGGAGTTATGACTCCTAGCTTCTATTTGAGATAGTCAAACATATCCTTGGGAAGAAGTTTTATAAATATATCTACAATCTAATACTTAGTAACCACATATTCTAATTTGAGCTCCTAATCTACAGCCTTTTCTCTCAAAAAATGATGTTTGATTGAGATATGATTTGTCCTTGAATGCATTACTAGATTCTTTAAAATATTAATTACACTTTTATTATCACATAAAATAGGAATAGGTTCATTATACTCAACCTTTATATCCTTCAAAGTTTGTTTCATCCAAAGTACTTGAGTATAACATGATGTTGTAGCAATGTATTATGCTTCTACTATTGACAAGGATATTGAATCTTGTTTTTTACTTAGTCATGACACAAGTTGTCTCTAAGAAAGAATTCTCCACCACTAGTACTCTTTTTCTCATCAAAAATTCTTTTCCAATCAACATTTGTGTAATATGATAAATTAAAATCATTACTTTTGGGATACCATAGACCATAGTCAATAGTATTCTTCAAATATCTTAAAATTCTCTTTACTACCTTTACATGTGTTTCTTTAGGTGATTCTTAAACTATTTCTACCATGCATACTACTTGCATAATATCAAGTTTGGATGTAGTCAAATACAAAAAGCTTTGAATCATTGACCTATATAAAGTTTCATTTTCTTTAGGTAACTCATCATCCTTGCTTAGCATACATCCTATCACCATTGTTGTAGTAATTGGCTTGCAGTATTCCATTTTTAACTACTTCAACATCTCCTTGACATACTTGGTTTGTGATATGAAAATTCCCTTATTTGACTAAGCTATTTTCAAACCAAGAAAAAATGATAATGCACCAAGCATAGGCATCTCAAATCCATTTTTCATCTCTTCTACAAAATCCTTACATATCTTATCATTACTACCACAAAAAATAATGGCATCGACATAGAAAATAACAATCAATTGATACTCACCTTATATCTTGATGTAAATATTTATATCTTCAATCCCTTTTTTGAATCCTTGCTATTGCAGGAACTTGTCCAATCTAGAATACCAAGCCCTAGGTGCATGTTTGAGTCCATATAGTGACTTTTTCAATTTGTAGACATAATCCTCATTCTCAGACAACTAAATTCTTTAGGTTTCTCAATATACACTTCCTCTTCAATATTTTCACTGAGAAATGTTGAATTGACATACATCTGATATACTTTGAAATTTTTATAGACTAAATATGCCAAGAACATCCAAATTGCTTCTAATCTAGTCACAAGAGTAAAAGTTTCTTCAAAATCAATACATTCTACTTGAGCAAATCCTTTTTAGACTAGTCTTTCCTTGTTTCTCATTACCTTCCCATCTTCATTTGATTTGTTCATAAATATCCACTTAGTTCCAATTATATTCTTATCCTTAGCTCTTGTAAAAAGTTCCCAAGAATCATTATTTTTTATCTCATTTAATTCTTCTTACATTTATTTTGTCGGGTTCTCATCTTTCCTAGCTTCTACAAAGAAATTAGGCTCAATTTCATATAACAGAAAAAAAAAAATTACCTATTCATTTTTCCTTGCTAATCTTCTCCTACTTATAACTCCATCATTCTTGTCTCTAAGTATCAAATTTTTAGAATGATTTTTTTCAACATAATTAGCTGGAGTTTTTACATTTTCTCTTTTAGACTCTTCTACCTCTTCATATGTATCTGCATCTTCTTCTTTTATATTGGATAATTATTTAAAATACTAATCCCTTTTAATTGATGGAAAATGATGTAGATCTTCTTTAATTCTTACATTTATACTCAACAATTTTGTCCAATCTCTTATTATAGCATTTATATGCATTGCTCCTTGATGAGTAGCCAAGAAAGATACCTTCATCTGATCTTGACTCAAACTTTCCCAAATTATCTTCATCCATTTTGATGTAGCATTTCCTTCCAAATATTCTAAATTGCTTGACAGATGCAGGTCTGCCATACCATATCTCATATGATGTCTTGCAATTGTTTACTCTCATTAGTCCTTTGTTAAGGATATGTACAGTACTATGAACTACTTCTCTCCAATATACATCAGGAAACTTAGCTTTATTTACCTTTTTCCTAGTCATTTCCTGAACTATTCTATTCTTTCTTTTAGGCACTCCATTTTGTTGAGGAGTTCTTGTAGTTGAATATTTTCTTCTAATTTTGTATTCTTCACAAAATTATTCAAACTCATTAGAAGTAAACTCACAACCTCTTTTAGACCTTAAGCATTTGATATTTGATCAGATTCCATTTTCAACCATAACCTTAAAATATTAAATCTACTAAAAGCTTCATATTTTTCTCTCAAGAAAGAAACCCAAGTCATTCTAGTAAAATCATCAATGAATAACACAAAATACATTTTTCCTTGTAGGTTTTTTATCTTTTTAGGTCTACGTAGGTCTATATGAACCAACTATTGCAACTTTTTAAGCTTGTTTGTCATTGATGTCAAAAGTACGAGTAAGATTATATATGCTTTGAAAATTGTTAGTGTGCAAAAACATCTAATGGTGCAAGTCAACATTACAAAAATGTGGAAGATTTGTAGTCTTTTTATTGCCCAAGTATGATGCAATTGTGGTTACACATGTCTTGATGTGTTTTCAAGTTGGCTACAATGATATTTTACCAGTTTGGTGTACTACACTTAATGACAAGTTGTAGAATTTTTTATCTAAGGCATTCACAGTGTATACTCTAAGGTAGTGGCAGTATTTTGGTATGCATCCTTCAACAGAGCAAGATTTAGTCTTGTAGTTCAAAATTTAAGCTCATGGAGATTTGAAGGTGTTATATCCTATTTTTCATGTCATTATTCCTTTTGCAGTGAAATTTACAAGTGACAGAGTACCAAACAGTGTTAAGGTAGAGCGAAATGGCTTAAGAGACTTGTTAGAATGCTCTACATTCCTCTGGATGTGAAGTTTTTTCCAAGTGGTTTTGAGAAAATTCTCAATGATTTCTAATTTATGCTATATTCAAGTTTCAAGTGATCTGGTGCTTCGCAAGTTCAATTTTCAAAGTGACAATTTGATACAGTTAGTTCTGGATCCCTAATCTTCATCAAAACATATGTTTGGATACTTGTGCTAGTAAAAGATTGTGCATTTCATTTCTATGATTTTGTGTGGACACTCCACATGTCTCATAGTGTCTAAGGTATGAAGCACATGCAAATATTTCTTGTTTCTAGTACTGAACAAGATGTTTCAAGTTATTTGGTGAAGATATTCTTTTGTTAAGGCCTACTAAGCCATGTTAATGATGTGCACCACAAGTTCAAGTATGAGTGGAGTTTAAGGATTATTTGTAGATGTTGTATGGTTCATGTTGACTCATTTGGGAGAAATAAAAAATAATGTTTCATCATTTTTGTATACCACCAATGGATATGTAGGCCAACATGCTACCAGTTTCATACTTTCTTGCTTATGACCGATTGAATTTTTTTTAAGTGTGTGGATGATACATAGAAGATCAAATGTGAGAAGAGAAGTATGGAAGTGTGTGAATATGTATAAGTCTATGAGAAGAGGATGATAAGATCTGCCTTAGATCTAGTGTGTATAATTGATGATTATCAATGGGTTGAAGTCATAAAGTCAATCATATTTCAGTTGTTTTCAATCTAGGAGTTGCAGCTTCCTTGGTTTGTAGCCCTAAAAAAATTTATATAAAGAGGGAGTAGTAGCTTCCTTGGGTTGTATCCCTAAATCAAAGTTGTAAATTTTATTTATTTATGGGGCTAGATTAGGAAAGTAGCTCCTAGCAACATTTCTCACTGTAGTTTTTCTCCTGTGTTCTTGTGTGGATGATTTTCTTCTTTCTTGTTTTGATTAAGTAGATGAATTCTTAATTGGAATAACTTAGCTTCAAGAGTAATTAATTGGGATTGAAATTTGAAGTATATTGATTCACCCCCCCTCTTAGTATTCTAGTGTATTCAACAATTGGTATCAGAGCAAGGTTCCTTGATGCAATCCTAATAGTTGAGGTAGATCTTGTCTTTGGAACACATGGGGAATGAAGTAAGAGGAAGTGATCTAAGGAAGAAAAGGAAATACTTTATAAGGAGGAGGATGAATATGAATTTGAATTAAATAAAGAAGATTGTACAGTGGATAATGAAGGAGAACTCATTTCTTCTCTAAATGATCTAGATGAAGAAAGAGAAAAGAATGAAGAACTCTAGTACAAACTTGAAAAATCAGAGAAAGCAATTGCAAAGTTGAAATTTCAAGATAAAGAACGTAAACGAATTACAGATTGCCTAAATATCAAGCTCAATGATAAATCTATTGAATGCTCCAATATTGAAGAAGCTATTATCTCCCTAGAGAAAGAATTGGATAAAGCAAAAGAAAAAATTGGAAAGGGTCTAAAGCTAAAGGGAGGTTCTAACATTCTTGATGAAATTATCAGCTCTCAAAATCTAGCAAAAGAAAAATATGGTCTTGGTTTTGAGAAAGGTATAAGTCCAATAACCAGTCTATATGTCGACCTACATGAAAATTTCAAGGTAGAAGGAAAGTCTGAAATAAAGGAGGAAAAATATTGCATTGAAGAACCTAATAAGACTCCATCCAAAAATGCAAAATCAAATCAAGATAGCAAAAAGAAATAAGGTGGATTTATCCTAGTCCACATACAAAGAAGATTCAGAGGTCCTCCACCCGTTAGCTAGCATGCCCCTACTAGGCTCACTCAATCTTTTTATGGTTATTGTTATTCTTGCAATAAATTTGGTCGTAGAAAACCAAATGTTGATTGTAGATCTATTTCAAGAATAAATGACTACATGGGTAGAAAACCATTTGTACCTCCAAGATATGATGATATTTCTTTTCATGGATATTTCTATGCATGCAACAATTTTGGTCACAAGGCTGCAAAATGCAGAACTAAAGTTAGGAGAAATAAATTTGTTCTGGAGTATAATATTGTTTACTACAATTGCAATAAGTTTGGGCATAAAGAAATGTTTTGTAGAAGTGATTTTGTGAAACCACCTATTCAGAATCAGAAGAAGGAAGAAACCCTAATTTAGCAAAAGAAGGAAAATGAAAAAGTTTGGAAAGAGAAACAAGGTCAAGATAATGTGAAGAAGGATGATACCATGCTTGTGCATTCTGCACAAGATCATATGACAAACTGAGATGCAAAATTATCTTAGGGGGAGCTATCATTTTCAAATCCTTTAGCCCCCTAAAAAGGATAAAATGTTGAATATTTCAGCATGAAAGATGAATTAGATCAATTCCTCTAGTGTGCAGTTCCATTAAGAAAGATTGAACCTATTAAGTTTCTAGAGTAAAGGAATCATTTGTGGAGGTGTGTTGAGCATCTTTTCATCCTTGTGATGACATAGAGTATTCTAGCAAAAGGTTTACCTAACAAGTATGAATACATTAATGGTGAAAAGTTAGGGAAAATAAAAGGGTTTTTATGTTTTACTTGAACATTTTTTTTTGATTTTCAATCAAAAGCACTTGTGGTTGGAAGTAGAGAAGAGTGATTAGGTTTTCAATCTATCTTTGTGATTTCTTGCCAAACCCTAGCAATGATGTTTGAATATTTTAGAAGGAATATCAATGGCAACAATATAGTTGGTATTTGTTATGGAGAAACCCAGGCGAAAGTACAAAATTTTTCCTTTTAATGCGATGGAGGTTAATAAAGATGGTGCACTCTAAAAGGTTCATGCAGATGTGGTGTATTCTAAAGATGTAAGAATCTATATCCATACCCAACTCAATGAAATTGATCACACATCATCATTTGAAGTTCTCTGCAATGAACTCTTAGATGATAATGGTGTGTACAAGCTTGAATATGCAAATGTGGCAGTGAAAGGGTTAGATATTTGGAAATATTTTCCATATTTATGAGACTACAAAGAATGGGTAAGGATTATTCCATGTCACATTCATGAAGAATTTATTTGGTTAGATAAACCCTACATGATTACAAAAGAAGCAATTAGGGTAGTTACTAGTCTGTGTGCCACTGGACCAGTCTCAGTGATGAATTCTATCAAGAATGAAAGGGTTACTAAGCTTAATAGAGTAAAATTTGATAAAATAACCCTAACAATGAAAGATATCATTGATCCCAGAGTCCGCTATGCCACTATGGGAATTGCTTACAAAATTTAATTCACAAATAGAGAAGGTTATGTCATCGCCACCACAATTCATACTACCTATCAGATGGTGAAGGAAGGTTCCAAATTTGATCTATGAAAATTGTTGAGGGAGTAGCTAATGGACAATTTGAAGAGAACAAAAGAAATTGGATATAATTTTAGGTTTGGATCATTGATCATTTTCATTACATTCTACTTCTTGAATTAATTACCTAGATTTAAAGGAAAAATATGGGATAATTTCCTTATGATAACCACTCATATCAGAAATCACATAAGAGGTAGTCAAAATAAGCAAGCATACACTACCGTCTACTAGGGCTTCTTTAAAAACATACAAACAGAGATGCAAGAGAGACAGAGAGATAATACCATTTGATTTGGTCCAAAACTATAAGAATGAGGTAACATTCATGGTGGAAAAGGATCATTGTTACATGGAAGAAGTGGAGTCCAAAACGTCATGGATTCCTATACTTCCTTAGAGGTTTCACATGAATATGTCCAAGGTTTTATGGATCTCCTACTGAAAAAGATAAAAGATACAACTATTGAGAGATTTGGCACATATGATGAGATAATGAATAAGATTTATAAGAAGAATTCAGAGGAAAATATGGAAAACATAGATAAGATATTCACAAGAAATGGGGCATCCCTCCAAATTCTCCTTTTGATACCCCTATGGAGAGATGTAAGACAAAATTTGTTCCATCAAAAGCCAGTAAAGAACCAAGAAGGTCTAGTAGATCTACTTATATTTCCACATCTTCTTTGTAGCCCTCTAAATCTACATAAACAAATGTTGCAAGGAGAAGAGTTGCATCAGAAAATCCTCCATAGAAGAAGGCCACTAGGCCTAAGCAAAAGGTAAAGAGGAATTTCCAAATAGAAAAAGAATGGGAAGAAGGTAGAGAAGGAGAAAAAAGAGCAACCTCCTCCAATTCTACATGAGCCCCTTGTGTTTGAATCCATTTTGAATGGAATTGTTGATCATGGTCTATTGAATGAAACTATAGAGCTCAATTCGTAAGTCCATCCGGAAGATCAAAAGACAATAGAAAAGGCTATTATTATGTATACGTCAAGTATAACAGGTCCTTGAGTGACTTCATTGAAAAGGTTCCAGAAGGCCTATAGGAGGCTTTGAGATAAAGAAGAGAGAATGCAATCAAGGTAGATAAGGAGATGAGACAACATTCCATAAACAAGGTTGGGTCCTTTATCTCCCAAGCAAAAAAGGATAAAATAATATGAAAGAAAGATAAAGAGCTCTATTCAAAACCAAGAATAGATATTCTTATGAGCATGAATGATGATGTTAGAAAGAAGATTCAAAAGGAAACAAAAGAAGTAACAAAGAATATTTTTAAATAATTTCAAACTAATGTTGACAAGAATGCATAGGACCCTTTGGATATGCAAGATATAGATAATATGCTCACTCTAGTGAGTACAAATGAGAAAGTTGTCTCTAATCATCAAGAAGAGCAAGGTGTCTCTAGTCAGCAAGAGGAGCAAGATGTCTTTGATAAGGAGAAATAAATGGAGAAGGAAAAGGGGAAGGAAAATAAAAAGGAAAAGGAGAAGGAGAAGGAGAAAAGTGATAAAAAAAAAAAAAACTTAGAAAGCATATTTCTCTCTCGTGGACTCAATCAAGGAGTTCTTGGTGCAAGAAATGTAGATTCAACCAGTGGTGTCTCCACAATTGCATCATGTTCCTATATTTGATGGACAAGTCAATTTGTCCAATATGTCTCTCCTTCACAAGTTGAAGCTTGGAGATGTACTCCACTCCATAGCAAGGTAAGAGTTGCTACAATAACAGGTGGAGAGTGAAGGAGTATTTGAAGAGGCAATAAAGATATTGGAAGAAAAACTATCTGAAGACATATAAAATACACAAATTGATATCGCACACTCGTTCCTGATCTACTAACATCGCCTCATCCTGAATTATCCCTCTATCTAACCATTTAATCAAATAAGTATTATTTGATTAAATTTGTCATAATTCCCCTTTTAATTAAATAAATCTCTGGATTTAATTAAATCATTGTCTCTGTGTAATTAGCTAGGTCACTTCATCTTCCTATCTTTATATGCGAAGCACCATCACCATGATTCTATTTTGTAAATGATTTCATTTTTTCATTTGTAGAAGTCATTTAAAAGTAATTTTCAAAAAAAAAATGTAATGATGTCAACAATTATTGCAATCAAAGTGTAAAAGTTGCATAAAGCAACAATTAGGGAGTTAAAAAGGTCATTAGGGAGACTAAACATTAGTGGGAAGTTGGAAATCAGTTGGAAACTGATTATTCATGTTGTAATGTCTTTAAAAAGGCTCTTTGTACGTTCATAAGCTTGTGGGTGATTGAAAATTTGAAATGGAATAATGGAAAGCACAGTTTTCTATAATTTTCTTCAGAAAATTCACAGTTTCCAGACTTTGTACAAATTTTTATGGCCTCAAATGATGGAATAAATGTTTTTAAGTGTTATAGGGAACAATCACCTTCCATTTCCAATTGTTTCATGCAGATTGGTTCATTTTTAAAGAAGTTATGCTATTTTTTGTAAAAACAGTCTAAATTCTGATCTAGGGTAATAGTTTGCAGTAAAATTCATGTTTCTCACAATTTAACCATTGGATTGTGCTAAAATTTGGATAAAATGTCCATAATGATATCCTCTAAAGTCTCACCAGAGAGATTGGATTAATTTGTTGATATGTGAAAGTTATAGGTGACTGTTTGCATGCATATCTGGTTATTTCAACCTAATTTGTAGCAAAGAAGTCCGGACAGCAAGCATGTGTTCCAAAACAAGTATACCTAAAAATGAGATATGTTTTTAATGGTGAAATGGGTGCTCAAAAATGTTTTTTTTTTTTGAGATTCAATCTGGTTTGAAAGTTACACCCGATTTAGTGGTTTGATTCCCTTCAAGCAAAATTTGGGTTTTTGGTGCAAGTAATTTGTAAATTTGATGAAACAGAGGAATAATGCTATGTAATTGGTTTATTTATGTCAAAATGATGATTTTGAAGATGTATGAGGGTCTGGTTTGAGTTTGATACAGATTTAGAGTCATGTTTTGAAGAGTTGGGCTTTGTAGCCATGAAGAAATTCAAAGAAATTGAAGTGATTTTGGTAAAGGATTGAATGAGAATTGTTTTAAGTATTGTTGTTTCTTCTTCTACATCACTTTATTTTAATTAAATAATCCATATTATTTGATTAAATCTCTAAAGTTCATCTATTTAAATTAAATAAATCAAACATTTATCTAATTTAATTTAACATCACCCACTTTGGTTAAATAAATCAAAAATATTTATTTAACTAGGTCTATATCATTCTCTTCTCATTTTGAGTTATTTAAATCCTAAAATCTAAGTCAAAATGGTCAAATCAACTAACATCATTTAATTTAATCAAATCATGATTAATGCTAATCCTAATCACTCCAATCCTCTAGATTTTGCAACTTGCACAATTAAATCATTTATTTGATTTAATAATTCTCTATTTACTTTCAAAATGGCATCAAAAAGGGAATATTCCTTCAAGTTTGAAATCTCCCCCCAAATAGACTTGTCCATCCAACAAAGCAATAACTTCATCTTACATGTCCTTTGCCTTGAGCTAAGTGGCATTTATTGTAATTTCCCCTTCCTCTTGTGTAAAGTCATTTCAACAAATTTGAAATTCAAAAATATGCATTTATTGGCACAATCCCTAAATCTTGCACATCCTTCATCCATTCATAGATTGACAAGTGGCATCATTCCATTGGATGAATGTTAGTCCCACATTGCTCAAATTTGGACATTCATCCATCTTGAATCCTATAAATGAAGAGCTCATATCCTTATTTGATCATCCACAATCATTGCAAAGTTATTATGCTAAAATATTTAGCCATTTTCATCCATCACCATTGAGTTAGGTTTTTACAGATTTTTGGCTTGGAGCTCTCATCCTTCATCAACAAAGTGGATCAACCTCATCAACATATCAAGCTTGCATCTTAGGAATTGGGAAAGGGCCATTTTCACATCAAATTGACACCAATTCCCACATGGGAACATGAGTTTTGCACATTTAAATTAGGATTCAATCTATGTTTTGTCATTTTCATTGTGTTCTTCACTATTTTCTTCCTAGTTTGAGTGTTGTAAATGGATTTCATGGGGAATCCTTGTTTTAGCTTGCAATATCTTGTTTAACTTGTTTATTCATGTTGTTTTGCAGGTACTAGGAAAAGGGTTTGAACATTTGGCACTAGAAGGAGGGTTGGATATCATTCTTTCTCATATTTTCTTAAAATTTCCACGTTTTCACTCATACATAGAAAATTCCAATGCTGGGAGCTCAGCATTGCTATTTTGGCACCACTGACTCTTCAGCATCGCTATATGGCACCGCTTGAAATTAAAACCGTGACACTGGACTTGTCCCGCCAAAATATTTGAATTTCTAACTCCGCCGCTGGACTCGTTCACTTGCAGAAATTTTCAAAAAATATTAAACTACAACATTGGAAAAAAACTACAATGTTGGGAGAAAAGTGCGACGCAGTTGAGCTCTCCATCCTGACACAGAGCGACGCAAACTGGCAAGCAGCGCTGTGAGAGCACCGCTTAGAAATCAAACTACGACGTAGTTACGAGTTGTGACGCTGGAAGGGAGTAAAAAGAGGAAATTTAATTTTAGCACGTGCTTTTTGATTGATGATAAATTTGTCTTCTATTTTATGCTTTTTAATTTCTGTATTTTCCAGAATCTGACTAGTTTTTCTTCCTTTTAGGTTGGAAATCGAAAACGAAGAAAGGAGAAGCATGAGGAGGATGTTTCATCAATTCAAAGTGTTTTTAAACACTTTAGTGTTTGCTTAACACTTTTTCATGAAATTTGTATCCCTTGTTTCTTAGGACACTAATTTTTGTTTGGGTTTAAAAATAATCTTTCCATTTCTTGCAAAAGGGCTAAAATGAACATTAGGACAACAACATACTAAAGTTTGTTTTTGATTAACAATTGAACAAAATGTCTTTCACTTGTCATTTGGTGCTTAAAAAGAACTCAGATTTTGCTTTGTGGATTTAAAAAGAACAAGTGCAACCTTTTTGTGAAGGCTTGCTTAAACTAAAACCATTGAAAATGACGGTATCGCGCTTCTCGTGCTTTATAGCAATCTTGAGAATCAAAAGGCCTTTTTCATGATTTTAGGTTGAGACAAAGCAATCACCTCCACACTTCGATTTGAGGTTTAAAATTAAACAAATCTTGTGCGACTGTGAGTGGGGGCATTGTTGCGTATATTCTCTCTTTGTTGCCAACAAATATTGATCGAGTTACGAATATTGTTCCTTATTCACTTTTGTTTATCCTAGAGGGCCTGCCTTTGGGAAAAAGTACTCACCCAAGGGAACAACTTAACCGATAACACTCTAAAGCCAAGAGTATTTCCAACCGGTATATAAATGTGGGTATTGGAGTAGCATGATATCATGCGATTGATTCGACAAGATGGATGCGAAGGGGACTTTTTAATGGTATGGGTCCAATCTTCACAAGCGAAAGTCCCTTATTAAAACCCATGGCTAGAACTTTCCAAAATCCTTCAATCTATTTTTGGTGCAAGAAGGTGGTTACGAACCCACCCACACTTTTACGGTCTTTTAGTAGAAATGGAAAACATGCCATGGGAGTTTCATGGAATTGTTGATGCTTGGCTGCCACAGCCACATAGGGAGAATGTCCTTGGGAGGGAGCCAGTGGGGTCAAGCAGTAACCATTAGCTAAAGATAAGTGTAGTTGGACTTATCCAAGTGGGAATCCAACAAATATTGTCTTACACATCCATAGGGTTGTACTTATTCTTGGGTTACAAAATGCATTGCTTGATCGAAATCTTTTTCAAAACAAACACTTAACATCATCATCCCAATTTCAAACCCTTTTGGAGACAAATGCAATTGACTTAATCCATATGTTATTGCTTTCCCTTCGGATTCACATCCTTAGAGGTTTCTAAACATTGGATTACATCTTGATTTGTCTCCTTAAGTAAACAAAAGGAAAACCCTTGCCTTAAGTTCATCGAATTTCCACATAACATATCTTGTGGGGTTTGAAGAAATTAAGACATTGGACATCTTAGTTTGAAAACTTAACCAAAGAAAGTGTTTTTGGTAAAATGAAGCCATTAAGCAAAACTAAGCAAAATGAATTTTCACGTGTGTTGAAGCCTCATGATTCTTGAAAAGGTCCAAAACGAAAATCATTGGAAATGTATGTCCAAATTGAGTCATTCTTTGGTTATAAAGGTCTCTAGGAAGCATTTTCATGCTCTTCAATACCTAGGTCTAGGCAAAACAAAGTGTCTTTTTTAGGTTCATCTTATCAAATCAAAATCTTTCCTCATCCATCCTTCAAAACATCAAAACAAATTCATCTCACCATCACCTTTTGGGGAAAATCTTGAAATCATCCTTAATGCTAGGCTTTTTGGAAAAATCAAAATCATCAAAATCCTTGAGACTAAATCCTTGAAAACATTATCAAAATCACCTTTGGCTAGGTATGTGTAGATACATCCTTTTGCATATGCTTATTCAAAGTTATCAAAATCACCTTGTTTGGTTAGAAGTATGGGAATGCATCCTTTCTCATACCTATAGTTAAATTAGCACCCCTTTGAACAAGTTCATCCTAAGATAACATCTAACATCTTAGGGTTTTACAAGTTTATTATCCAAATCAAACAGTAAAATCAAACCCTAAGTCTAGCATTGATCGAAGTCCACAAATGTTGCGACACCCGTATCATTCCCTTGCTTTTCATCATTCATCTCATCATTGGTCCTAAATCCCTTAGAGATCAATAAGGTCAAAACACAAGAAGAACATGGAATATAAAATTTATCCATACATCATGAGTGATCCAAATCAACTAAACTTTCAAAACCTTGCAATGTTGATTGATTATCAAAACTCACATTATACAAATCCGTACACATTAGGATCATTATCTCCATAAAACCTCAATGCATTTTAACAAATGTAGGTATGCCTGAGTCAAAAGGTTGGAACACCTTTCCCGATGGTAGATCAAAATCCAAAACTACAAATCTATCAATAAAACAATCAATGCATGAGCCTCCAAACGAACAATGTCATCTCATCAAATCCCAACATGCCAAATGTGAATGTACCAAGTACAACTTTACCAAACATGAATCCGGAAAACTTTGGGATAAATATGTTTGAGAATCATACAAATATTGTTCAAAGTCCAAACAAGATGTTAACAAATCCATGTATTAATCCAAGTCAAGGTAACACCATGCAAAATCAAAGTTCCCTAAATCAAGGAAATGTGATTCCTAACACCAACAATGTTCAATTTCAACCTATCATGCCAAATATGAACATCATCTCAAATCAAAATATTGTCCAAAATCAATTTTTCCATGATCCCATTAATAAACCACAAGTATGCATCCCAAATCTACTTGAACAAAATCCAAATCAACTATATCGAAGGAGTCAAGATCGAAATCAAGATCAGATTTGGCGAGATCAAATTGCCACACTTACCAAAATAGTTGAGTCATTGTGCCAAGAGACATCTCCACCACTATTACCCATATCAACATTATTTCTTAGTTTAGGGCTTCCCCCTTTACCTAGCACCAATCACTCCATCCAAATCAATCCACCTAAGACCAATCCATCACATCAAATCCTTTGAATATACCATCGACATCGCACCAACAGATGGTATATAATCAAATGACAACATCAATCCCAACAAATCAAAATATGGTCTCCCAAGGACCTATCACCTCAGTCATTCCAACCATTCCTATCACCTCGATCACTCCAACCACCCCTATCACACCCATCATATCTCAAACCCTCACTACCATGATCGCTCCAAACATATCTCAACGACTTGTTACTACATCCAACACAATTCCAAATCCACCACCACTACCACCAAAACCAAATGCAACAAGACAATATAACATTGCACTAAAAGCTCACCAGGCCTACCAAAAGTCCATCCAACAATATCTAGCCATGCAACAAGCAACACAAGCTCAACAAGTACAACAAGCCTCTCAAGCTACCCAACAAACACAAGCACAAACATGAAAAATGATAACTATTGGGGATAACAATGAACATTCAACCATTGGTGATAGCATTGACAATCTCTTTACCACAATTGCTGAAAGAAATGATCAAGATCTATCCATCAAAGATCACATTAAAGATGTTTCTACCCCATCTGATGATCAACTCACCATACATCAAGAGCCACTTTTTAGTGATCTATTTCAAGGAGTGTTAGAATTATTTTATCCCATTGACATAATCTATGATCCATCGACCAATGATCATATTGAAAATATCTCTACACCACCTTATGAGTTAGAGGACATATCTCAAAATTTTATTCCAAAGCATGATCAAAATCTTTCACTAAAGTCTAGCAATGGTCCTTTCCAAGACATATTGACATCTTTTGACCTCATGGTTACAGATACTGAAGGAACCCTGAACTCGACATTTGAATATATTGAACCACTTACCATGTCTAATGACGACATCCAAGAACCCCTTATAAGCAATCCATCCTTTGAAATTGACCCATGTCAAGAACTTGATCCAAAGCATGTCAAAGGTGATTCCAAAATTATTTAGGATCAAGAATTTGTATCTCCAAGATACTACAATGATCTAATGGACACTCTCCTATCTATACAAGATGCACATACTCCTCCATCTATCCATGAGATGCTTTCTATGGATGGACACATAGATGATCTTCATTCAGAACAAGATTCCTTTACTCCTGACATTATTACACAAAAAGAGTAGGTTATCGATTCCTACAATCAGACTAAGTTGTCAACATCAGGATCAGATATATCCCAAATTCAAATTGAGGACATCATGAATAAAGATATCCAGAAGTATCCACTCAAGGAAATAGGTCAGACAGAACAGGATATTCCAAAGTCAGCAAAACAACAAATTCCAATAGCATCATCTACAGTGGTCATTTATCAGAAATGCACTCTAAACAAGAGCTATTGGAATAGGCAGAATCAAAGCATGAAGGTACTAATTCCACAATATTGGGGGCAACTTCATCTAGTGTAAATGTCAACATAGGGAGCATGAATAATCCTTATGATGAAACTGATGCCAATACTAAAACCAACCATGTCATGAATCTTCATCCACCCATCACCCCATCCACGAATTGGGACCAACATCAAAAGAAAGATTTGAATCAAAGGATGAATAACATTATCAAAGCAAAAGAAGCTAGAAAGTATAATGGACAAATTAAATACACATGGCTACCAAAGAATAAAAAGAAAGATCATCCCTATCAAACTCCATCAGTCAAAGAAACTATGGGGAAAAATTAAAAAGGGAAAAGGATCCATCAAAGATGTCAGCAAAAGCAAAAAACAAGCTTTTCAAGCAACGTACAAAGTGTATCAAGCAGTTGGTCCTAATTTCACGCACACTTTCATATCCACCCATCATTGCTCATCTTCCCAAGTTTGGAGAGTCAAAAATTCCAAACTGTCAACCAATCCATCTTTTATCCCTAAACACACTCCATCCATGCCTCCACGCATGATATCCAATTCTCATATTGACCATGTATTGGCAATGACTCTTCATCATAAGGATTCTGAAGGCACTCTATCGCGATGTACGCACAAAGAAAAAGTTAACCCTGATATTAATGAAGCAGATGAAGAATCCCAAAAGTTGCATTCAAGTGCACATATCTTAGCAAAGCAACTTATTCAAGCAGGATATCGATGGCACATTATGACAAGGGGGATCTACATCAGCAACACCTTGTGATTCAACATGAGCTTAAAATCTTTTAGGAAAAACCAAAAAAATCAAAAAATATGAAAATCCAAAAAAAAATTAGAAAAAGGATTGAAAACAGTAAAGAAAAAAATCGTCCTCTAGTGAAAACCACTATGGTGGTGCTTTGGGAAAGACCATGATGAAAACCTAGAAAACAGGTATCATGTGTGGAATTGAGCATTTACGTGCACCAGTTCAGATGGAAGCATCTCATCCCATCCATAATAAATCTGGCATTCCATCCATCTTATCCATAATAAATCCATTTATCCATGAATCATTTATCCATCTACATCCATGGTTCAAGTTATCTTGATTTTGAAAAAGTTTGGTGCACACTTTATGCCTGCTTATGGTAAACATCTTAACATGGACCGTTTTCATTGATCCTATCCTATGCAGTATTATCTGAGCCATGAAGCATTATCCAAATGAGCATTCCTTATCTGAACATTGTATCTTCTCGCAAGATAATCCTTGGCATCCTTTGCATGCTTTCCATATCCATCCATCCATACACCTATCTAGGAATTCATCCATGACATTCCATACATTGCTAGACATTGGGGGCAGATATTTACATCTTGCTTTAGGAATAAATATTGATCTATATCCTCCAACTTATGTGGTGATCCAAACATTGGAAAACATGAAACCAAATTGGTCAAAGCATTTGTGATCCAAAATCCAAATCACTAGCCCATGGCATATTTTGATGAGAAGGCATTCCTTATCAGTCTTCATCTTTCATCGAACATCAATCCAAGTAATCACTATAAATTGCATCTAATTTGTGCTTCAAATGTCACATCAAATCATTCAAAACAATTTTGTTCCAAATAAAGCTTCAAAATCCCGATCAATCAAATCCAATCAATCCATCATCTTGGGATATCCATCCTAATCCTTGTGTTGCTTAACACTATCCTTGCATTGTTATGTATCCTCAACAATGTTATCATCATCAATCCATCGATCTGATCAATCAACCTTAGCTTAGTTTTCAACAAAGTCGGCGGACGTCGCGTCGAACAAAATTGAAAAGATGTAGAAAGGAATGCGTAGGAAGGCAGAAGTCAGGCCAACAGAAAGTAGGAAAGTGTCAAAAACGCTAGATCCGAACTCACATTAGATCTCACGACTAGCGTGGGCAGAGGCTAATCTTTGATCAGCTACGGACACGTTCCGTCGAAAACATTGAAACCACAAAATCAAAAGCGATCATAAAATCTCAGAAAACCCAAAAGGTGAAGGTTAAAAGAAATACAAAAAGCTTGTTTGCAAAAAAACATCTTGAAAATACCCAGCTTGACGCAAAACATTTCAAAAGCGTCAAAAACATCCAAATATTTGAAAAATCATACGTCATACTTTGCGATAAATCAATCATCCATAATAAACTGATCATCACCTTCATCCTTTGGAAAACAGTAGAAGCAGCTACAACAATCGAAAAGCAGAAATAAGCTTCCAGTAAAGGTAAAATTGAAACAACAAACCTTTAAAACAAAATTAAACTCTTGATCATTTTTCAAACATGTCATTCAACATTATATGCGCGGCCTATCAATAAACTTATCAACCCATCATCATCCTATACAATTCATGTCCTAGGATATATCATTCTGACAATGGGCATCATTTTGGATATCACTTGGATTCTTATCCTATCAAAACAACTCCCTTTGGCTCAAGGTATGAAGAACATTGGCTTGTTTGCGTACTTGATCTTTTCTTTTGATTTATCTTATTACGCTCATTCTAAGGACCTCTCGATGATATCCGAACGAAGGATTTAGAGAGATAGGAATGGGGCAGCGATCATTATCTTTTTATCTGTTGTGCTTGTTGGATGTTCTTGTAATAACTTGGAAAATACTTTTGTTGATGCGTCCTAGCAAGGTTTTGTATCTCAGTCATGGAACAGAATACTCCCTATTGTTTTGTCAGTCAAAGTCCATCACACTTGGAAATTTTACCGCCATCTTGGTTTATCTATACCTTGATGCATCATATCTAGGTGTGTTATCAAACAATAAGGTAATTTCCCCTTTTAAAATCCTAACTCCTTGGTAAGAAAATAATCATCATCATCATCATCTCATTTCTTGTTGGAATCTCTTATTTTCTTCTATCTCTTGCTTTTTGAGCTAACATGGTACCTTGATAGTTAATCATAAATCATTGATAATGCATCCATCCTATATCCACAAACCATCATCATACTACATAATGCATATCATACCATATAAGAAACATTAATCATCTCACATGCATTGCATTTCATCATTGCATAATATAGATTGGTTATTCTAAACATCTCATAAACCATACACTTATCACCTATTTGCATAATCATAAAAGCATCATCATAACATATCATAACATCGCCATCAAATGCGTCATTCTTAATAAAACCATTTGCATATAAATATCGCTATTAAGTATAAAATGCATCCAATAATGTCACTGTCATGGTACAAATCGGGATCAAGTGGGTGTAATATATCAAAATAGGCATGAGGCTAGCCATGGCTGATGACTGTCTACATCATCAAATCTATCTACATCAAATGTTCGAGTTGAACTGATCTTGAACCTCGCTTTGTTAGGCAGATTGACCCATAAATCAAACCTCTTCAAACAGTCTCTCGAGGAGTATACCAAGCCTAATTCTTCTACATTTGGGGGGCAATAGTGGGACATCAAAAATCAAATTTTTTGTTTTGATCAAAGGCAGTTTCTTCGCTTTGAACCACTTTACATCAAGAGTGCATCGCTGAGGAAAAATGTAGACGCAGAAAATATACAAATTGATATAAGCACACTTTCGATCTTCCGATCTACTAACATTGCCTCATCCTGAATTATCCCTCTATCTAGCCATTTAATCAAATAGCCTTATTTGCTTAAAGTCATCATAATTCTCCTTTTAATTAAATAAATCCCTTGATTTAATTAAATCATTGTCTTTGTGTAATTAGCTAGGTAATTTCATCTACCTATTTTTATTTAGTTAAATAATCCATATTATTTGATTAAATCTCTAAATTTCATCTAATTAAATTAAATAAATCCAAACATTTTATCTGATTTAATCCTAACATCACCCCCTTTGGTTAAATAAATCAAAATATTTATTTAACTACAGGTCTAAATCATTCTCTTCTCATTTTTGAGTTATTTAAATCCTAAAATCACAAAATTAAAATGGTCAAATCAAAGCTTCAACGTCATTTAATTTAATGTTCAAATCGTGATTGTGCTCGTCCCTGTCAAAACTCCCGTCCTCTAGATTTTTGCAACTTTTCAATTAAATCCATTTGTTTGGTGGCAATTCTCTATTACTTTCAGGCTAGCATCCAAGGGAGCTCCAATTCCATAAAGTTTTGAAATCCCTGATAAGACGTTAAAAATCCAACGAAGGAAACCGCTTCATCTTACATGTCCTTTGCCTTGAGCCAAGTGGCATTTATTGCAATTTCCCTTCCCTCTTGCAAGTCATTTCAACAAATTTGAAATTCAAAAATATGCATTTATTGGCACAATCCCCAAATCTTGCACATCCTTCATCCATTCATAAGTTGACAAGTGGCATCATGCCATTGGATGAATGTTAGTCCCACATTGCTCAAATTTGGGCATTCATCCATCTTAGCAATCTATAAATAAAGAGCTCATATCCTCATTTGATCATCCACAATTTATGCAAAGTTACCATGCTCAAATATTTCTCAAATTTCATCCATTATCATTGAATTCTTAATTAGGTTTTTGCAGATTTTTGGCTTGGATCTCTCATCCTTCATCAACAAAGTGGATCAACCTCATCAACATATCAAGCTTGCATCTTAGGAATTGGGAAAGGGCCAATTTTCACATCAAATTGGCACCAATTCCCCCATGGGAACATGAGTTTGCACATTTAAATTAGGATTCAATCTTTGTTTTGTCATTTCCATTGTGTTCTTCACTATTTTCTTCCTAGTTTGAGTGTTGTAAATGGATTTCATGGGGAATCCTTGTTTTAGCTTGCAATCTCTTGTTTAACTTGTTTATTCTTGTTGTTTTGCAGGTATTAGGAAAAGGGTTCGCACACTATTAGAAAAAAAAGGGATTCATCACTACCCCCTTTACAACAAATGAAGCAACTAATGGGGTCCTTTGAGACTTATTCATCTCATCTGGAGAAGTAGGAAGAATAGAATTTCAATGAAAATAAAATAACAAATACCTCTAGAAAGTGTGACAATGTATTGGCCAAACCATAAACATGTATTAAGGACATTCAGAAGTCCCTAGAGGAAGAAAAAGTATTACATGTTTTTTGTTTGAAGTGGCCTACAACAACAAAGAGCATAAAGGATCAAATCAGTGCCATTGAAATTTAGGTAACTAATGTAGTTGCAACTTATGATCCTTTACAAGACAGTGATGTGCCATAAGGGCACAAGTGGAAAGTTTGCACTCCCAGCTACAACATTTGCAAGACCAAAAGGAGCAATTTAAAGGTCAGGTGAAGTGATCAAGAGAAGTAGTGAGCTTAAGGTTGGATTCACTCACTAGACTTATGGCAGAGGCTAATGGTGTAATTCAAAAGTACAAGGCACAATATTATTTGGAGGGAGAAGAAGGCACATATGTGTAGTTTACTTGTCAAGTCCAAACCCTAATCACAACAAAGAAACAATGGGACAATAGCTTTATCCAACTCAAGAATATTTACAACAAAATTCTACCATCTAGTTGAGTTGTTTTTTTATTTTTGACATGTAAGATATCTCTTCTTTTTTATATTGTGTATATATGTGGAGTAGAACATTTTTTAGATACAAGGAAAGTTTTGGTGAAGTAATTGGATCACTTCCCAAAGGAAGTAAAAGTTGTATGGATTAAGGGGGAGCTTGTAGTTTTGCATATATAGAGAAAATTTTTGTTACACTTTTCCATTGATGTCAAAGTGGGAGAGATATGTGCATCAAAGGGAGAATGTTTGTGCACATCAATTGGTTTTTCCATCAATGACAAAGGGGAAGATTATTGTATCTTGTTAAGCTTGTTTTTCATTGATGTCAAAAGTATGAGTAAGATTGTATATGCTTCAAATATTGTTAGTGTGTAGATGCATCTAATGGTGCAAGTTAGTATTGCAACAACATGGAAGGTTTGTAGTTTGTATGCTGCCTAAGTATGATGTGGTTGTGGGTACACTTGTCTTGATGTGTTTTCAAGTTGGCTACAGTGATATTTTTCTAGTTTGGTGTACCACACTCAATGACAAGTTGTAGAAGTTTTTTACTAAGGCATCTACAATGTATACTCTAAGGTAGACCCACAATATTTTGGTCCATGTCCTTCAGCAAAGCAATATTTAGTCTTGTGGTAAAAATTTAAGCTCATGGTGAAGCTGTTGTATCCAATTTTTTATGTCATTATTCCTTTTGTGGTGTAAGTTACAAGTGGTAGAGTACCAAACTGTGTTAAGGTAGAGAAAAATGGCTTAGGAGACTTGTTGGAATGCTCTGTATTCGTCCAAATGTGAAGTTTTTTCCAAGAAGTTTTGAGGGCATGCTCAATGATGTCTAATTTATGTTATATTGAAGTTTCAAGCAATTTGGTGCTCTACAAGTTTAGTTTTCAAAGTGACAGTTTGATATAGTTGGTTTTGGATGCCTAATCTTCATCAAAACATATGTTTCGATACTTGTACTAGTAGAAGATTGTATATTTCATTTGTATGAGTTTTTTTAGACATTTTTCATGTCTCATAGTTTCTAAGGTATGAAGTGCATGTAGATCTTTCTTGTTTCCAATATTGCACAAGATATTTCAAGTTATTTTGTGAAGATATGTTTTGTCGAGGCTGACTAATGCATGTTAATGATGTGTGCCACAAGTTAAAGTGTGAGTGAAGTTTAACAATTGTTTGTAGAAGTTGTATGGGTCATGCCAACTCATTTGGGAGAAAAAAAAATAATGTTTCATCATTTTTGTAACCGTCAATGGATATGTAGGCCGAAATGCTACTAGTTTCATACTTTCTTGCATATGACTGACTATTTTTTTTGCATGTGTGCAAATGATATATATAGAAGATCAAAGATGAGAAGAGAAGTATGCAAGTGTGTAAAGATTTATAAGTGTATGAAAAGATCTTGATAAGATTTGTCTTAGATCTAATGTGCATAATTGATGACTATCAATTATGAGGACCACACCACTCGAAACCCACACAAATCACCACAATAGATACCAACATAGAAGATACGAGACAGAAAAATAACTCACTTTCAATTATTTTCAAGAAAATAAAATTCAAAATTCAAAACTTACATGCTACAACCTCATGGGCTTGATTCATTACACCAAAATCAACTCTGAAAACAAAATGTATTATTCAGAACCACAATCTACACTAGTGGAGACACCTTCTACAACCCCCACTCAACCCTTTTATTTTACCCAATAACCGCCCTAGAATGTTCTAGAAAGTTCAACTTTCCCTTTTGTTTTGGCGCCAAAAGTCTTGCTATTTGATTTTTGGCCTAGGAAGAAATTTTAATCAAATTCACTTTTTAGAGGGGTAATTTTGTGGGGCCATAACTTTTGATCAAGGTGTCTGATTGGCTATTGTAACATATTGTTGGAAATCTCTCAAAGATATCTACAATGTTGAACCCACCGGAGGTCAATTTGTCAACTTTTCGAGTTGTTTCAGGGCCTCTAAGGTTTTCATATATGAATTTGAAGCTGCATTGGAGAAATCTATTGGGACGAAAACTTTAATATCTCCCAAATCATGCAGGGTATTGAGATGATTATTTTGGGGCTGGAAATGTTTTTTAGTTTTTCTCCTTGGGGTAAATTTTCAAGTCCATATGAACCCATTTAGGCTAACTTACTAAAATTAGTAAGTGACCATTTTTTTCCTTTTTTTACTTCTGACTGTCTTACACCCCTTAAGTTCCATCATAGAACTCAAAACAACTAAAGAAATTAAGGAAAAACACAATTTTTTTGGTGATACAAGATTACCCTACACTGTTGGATACTTCTGCATCAGACACCCAGGGTAATTTAAAAAGTGACCTTGTCACTTCTCAAGTGTTAGAGGAAAACCAAGATAGTTAACCTCATACTCAGATAACCACAATGAATCTTCAATAGGCCTTCCTCTCCACTTCACCAAGTACTCTTCATATTGCCTATTTCTTGTGCTTCTACCCACACAACTATCTAGAATTTCTTCTATCTCCTCCTTTTTTGAAGTAGGTGGTGGAACATTCCACTGTGCTTCTATTATTTCTTCATCAATTCCTCCTTCATGATATTATGTTAAATATGAAATTTTAAACATGGGTGAAATATAAATTTCATCAGGCATTTCTACCTCATATGCATTTCTTGAATCATGCTTCTTCAGAATCTTGCATGGTCCAAACTTCTTCATCGTTAACTTGTTCTATGTACCAACTGGAAACATTTCCTTTTACAAATGAACCATGACTTCATCTCCTACCTAGAAATCCTTACATCTCTTTTTTTATCTACCTTAGCCTTATATTGTGAGTTCATCTTATTGATATGTTTCTTCACTTCTTCGTGCAAATTCTTCAAGTGCTCAGCAAAATCTTTAGCCTCAGCACTACTCTTCTCCCCCTTATCCATCTTTCTTGGTTCAGAAGCATTTCTTGGACTACTCCCATACACAATCTGGAATGGTGATTTACTAGTGCTCCTGTTGACAAAATTGTTGTAAGAAAATTATGCCTATGGTATAATCAAATCTCATCCCTTGGGCTTATCTCCTACTAAGCA